>JAUZSU010012278.1:0-11083 GCA_034780255.1 Parotocinclus maculicauda
TAATTAGTCGACTAAAACTAGACTAAAACTAAAAACAATTCAGATAACTAAATTATGACTAAAACTAAATGACATTTAAATCACATGACTAAGACTAAAACTAAATAAAAATGCTGTCAAAATTAACACTGATTACTAATCAGAAGAAGGGTCTACATATTTTTGTACCTACAATGCATTTCAGAACCAATGGTCTAAACTACTGCTTAAAACTAGGAAGAAAGGAATTGATTTGTTCAGAAATTGAGATAAGCAGTTTTATTCCTTTTTATACTGGTCTGGGTGGTACAATTCACGGGATGGAGTCAAGAATGTATGAGACAGTAGCCCATCACATAGCTGGGTAGTGGACGCTGTTGCAAAGACAAGGATGATCCCCTCCCTTCCCACAGATACAGTCCAATCATGCATGCATGATGATATGCTGAAGCAAGCAAAAAATGCCTTGTTGATGCCAGAGGTCAGCGAGTTCAGCCCGACTGGTTTGAGCTGATAGAAAGTAACTCAAAACAGCCACTTGATGCAACCGAGGTATACAGGGTATACAGAAGAGCAGTTCTGAATGCACGTCAAACCTTGAAGGTGATGGGCTATGACCAGAGATGGCCACACGGGCAGCACTCCTGTAAACTAAGAACAGACAACTGAGGCTACAAAATAGAATATTAAAAGGCTCACCCAAAGAGGATAAGATCAGTTTGGAGAAACTGCTGCCTGGTCTGATAAGTCATGGTTTCTGCTGCACAAATAATAAGTTCATAATTTAACGTAAGCAACATGAAAGCATGGATCAATTCTGCCTTGCAGCGGATTGCACAGCTGTTGTGCAAGTGTGGGTACAGTTTGGCCCCTTTAATACCAAATGAGCATCGTTAAAACACCACAGCCTGAGTATTGTTGCTGTGATTGCAAATCACTTCAGTTCTGTAGTCTTGAACATGAGGGGTTCACTGTACTCAAACGCCCTCCACAGTTACCAGATCTAAATCCAATAGCAAAGTTTTGGGATATGGTGGAACGTGAGATTTACATGATGGATGTGCAGCTGAAAAAACTGCATGATCCTGTCATGTCAATGATGAATTTCCTGCACCTTTCTGAATCCATGTCTGAATCTATGTAATGAAGAATTAAGGACGTTTAAAGTCAAACAGAGGTCCAACTGGATACCAGAATGGAGTACCTAACAAAGTGGCTGATGAGTGTATACATACATACACGATCTTACCTCAAATCTCGAATTCGGCTGTCTGTCTGTCTGTCTGTCTGTCTGTCTGTCTCCCTCCCTCCCGCCCGCCCACCCGTCCGTGTCTGTCTATCCATCCATCCATCCTTCCATCCATCCATCCATCCATGTTGACCAGAAACATTTGTCTTAGTTCTCGTTTGCTTTATACTCGACACACTTGGTTAAAGTTCGAATCAAGTGGTATGCCTTGTTTTCACCAAAACTCAATTTACAATTTACACTACTGTGCAAAAGCCTTTAAAAGTTCTATATTTTTCAGTTAATACTCTGCTTATACTTAGTCTTAAGTGTACTGACCAGTAAAACCTAAATAAAGATTAACCAGATTAGGAAAAGAATAGAATATTGAATGTATAAGACTTTTGCACAGTACTAAGTACAGTGCATCCGGAAAGTATTCACAGCGCTTCACTTTTTCCACATTTTGTTACGTTACAGCCTTATTCCAAATTGTATTAAATTAATCTCTTTTCTCAAAATTCTACACAAAATACCCCATTATGACCATGTGAAAAGTTTTTTTGAGAGTTCTGAAAATTTAATAAAATTAAAAGGCTGTGAATACTTATGTAAATATGATTTCTTTGTTTTTCAATTTTAATAAATTTTCAAAACTCTCGAAAACGTTTTTCACATGGTCATAATGGGGTATTTTGTGAAGAATTTTGAGAAAAGAAAATAATTTAATACAATTTGGAATAAGGCTGTAACGTAACAAAATGTGGAAAAAGTGAAGCATTCATACATATAAAGTTTCAATCGATTTCAACAATTCCTTCTTGACGAGTGAAAGTTGATGATAGTCATCTTTTGAAACTGTTTACATGTTATATTTTGCACATTAAAGTGGTCTGGGAATTTTTGTTCTTTTGTGTAAATATATTTTATTGGTGGAGGAATTTGTCTATACGCAGTTGCAAATTAGTTAAAAAAACATACAAAAAATAATTAACATAGTATCTTGGCTTATGTTTCTCCTTGAAAACATTGAGTGATCTGACAAAAATATATCATCATATATCATATATGATGTTCACACCCTGCATCCTGTCTATGGAACTACACTGCTCACAAAGATAAAGGAATATTTCATTTTGAAAATGACAGTCTAATTTTTGTGAGCAGTACATTAGCCCCCAGCAAGCTAAAGTGTGACTGGTGATTGCCCAAATCCCATGACTTACCCAAATAAAACTTTATACAGAGCCATTATTAAGGATTTATTGGCACAATATCCACTAAAATCAATGAGTCCAAGGTACATTATTATCAGCCTGTTTTATTAGCCTGTTTTTTTATACAGTATAATAACAGATATAGACATGCTCATGCTTTATAAGATGATTTTCTAACACCTTACACATATTTTATACTACATACAGTTTGTCAAATGCTGTAATGACCAGAACAAGCGGACCCTCCAGTAGAACACGGATGCAACACAGCAGGTATGTTTGCAAAAGAGGAGTGCGACTCAGTTGGCCTGTAAACTGATTATGCTCACATTCCTGTGCACCTTATCTTTCACAAATGAGTGTTTGCTCTGGACACATTATATGGTACATGGACAAACAAAGATATTTACACCAATAATTTCATATTGTTTTGATACAGAACAGAGATATCATGTGGCCCATTTCCATCCGTACTTAATATACTGTATTCAAACGTATTCCTTTATTGGATTGCAGTACTGCAATACTTCATGTGGCAAGTTTGTTACATGCCATGTGCACAGTTGTTCTGAACTGAATGTCACTTCAATTCACTTGATTCCTCTGATCTTACAGCACATCTCAACTGACACCAACACCAGCAGTGGCCAATACAAATATCCAGGTAGTTTTACCATTCCCAAAAATAGTCCTCACTCACTCAATGCTGTTACCTGCTTAATCCTGTTCAGGACTGCATGGATGCTGAGGCCTAAAGGGCAGCCCATAGTGCAAGGTGGGAACAAACCCTAGGCAAGGTGTTGGTCAGCTGAACAGCATGCACCTGCACTCACATTTGTAAGCATATCAATATGCCTCTCAGAGTTCTTGTGTTTCCAATCAAAATCAGTGTTAGTTTTCTGTTTCATCTGACATTTCTGCTTCTTTCTCAAATAAATCCTTTCCAAAGCATTCCTGCACATTGCTTCTAAATCGTTACCTTTGCATAAACCTCGAAACAAAACAAAATCCCTCAATGTAAATCCATTTTGAAGGACGAGTCATAGCCCTCGTGGAATGAAGCGGCATGCTGCAAAAGCAGGAGCCTCTTGCCCACAATTTAAATAAGTTGACAGTTGGCTTCCCAACCATGAACCAATGCAAATCAGTGTTCAACTCTTTACTGTGTCATATAGCCAGGATGGATAGGCTACTGCACAGCTTTGCAGTTTACGTAGTTGGATTTAAATGCTATACATCCGTGAACTTTGTCAGTGAGTGCATTATGACAAGAACAAGGACAGACTGCAAGATTTGACAAATAATGGCACTATTTACATTGGAGAGAGATGGGTTCAAACAACTTTTTACCACTAGAAACAAGATGAACACAGCAAAAGTACCAAGTAATTATCGTTATCAACAGAGTCCTAGAAAATATCTAGATGTTTCTTTTTGTCACCCCTTCTCTAACTGTCAGGAGCTAAGGTCTAACTCACCCTGAGTCCGGTTGCCATGAGCCACGCTGGATCATAAAACTCCGCTCTTACCCGCAAGCTCATTCTCACACTGGCTTCCAACTAGCTTGGTCACATTTCTGACACACGCTCACACTTCACGGTTGTGTTTGGGTAATCACATATGTTTGAGCCTTTTTTGGTTTCATTTTGGGCATGCTGACATCCACACGCTTATATGCCTTATAATAAATGTACTGATTATATAATGCATTGTTTTTTGCATTTTTAGATTTTTATGGAGGCAGCTAACGCCGTTTTCCGCTCTCAGGCACGATTCGTGATCACATGCCCAATTGCCCAGTGTGAGAACACGCTAAATCACTGTCAATATTCACACAAGCTCACAGAAATACGCCCAGGTTAAGTGATTCCACACTAGAGCCGAAACCCAATCTGCACCCACAAGTCTGAGGTTCTGTTTTATAGTACTATCATAAGCATGCACAAGACAAAAAGATGATTTAATAGTTACTTAACAATGAATTGCTAGTTTTCTGGTTTTGCAAACTGTGTGCCAGTTACCTGCCATACAAAGACCTTAAGAAATAGTACACCATTTTCAACTGAATCTACAATTTTAACACTACAATTAAAGGTTGACAGTATATGTTTACTTCAAAATGAGACATACTTCAAAATTAGAAGACAAAATATTATGTAATCTGTGCTGACCTGATATCTTTTGACTGAAGGTGATACACCATGATTCAAGTTCAAAATCAAATCAAGAGTCTTTATCACAAAACTTCTTTACAAGAAAATGAATGTCTATCCACAACTATCCACAACATCATACCTTAAGGTTTTACCGACTACACATGGAGCAGCAATAAGTCATAGTGGCAAACCATACATGTATATAAGTTTTGTGGGACTGGGTAGCCTAGCGGTTAAGGTACTGGACTCTGAACCTGATGGCCCAGGGTTCAAATCTCACCTCTGCCAAAGCTGTCACAGTTGGGTCCTTAGGCAAGGTCCTTAACCCACCATTGTTTGAATTGTAAGACTGTATGTTGTAAGAGCGTCTGCTAAATGACGTAAATGTATACATTTCTGTGCTTGAACTCAGTAGACATGCTAAGTCGGTATCTTGCAGAGATGGACATTTTGTATGCGTGTGTCCAAACATGCACTTACAACAAGATCATAGTTTAAAGTTCTACCAGTGGCCCGTAACATTCTCATCAACACTGAGATAAAAAAAACAAAAGGAAAGGGAGACAGATTGAGATATTTCCATGGCGTCATTCTTGTGAAGCCTGGCAAGGACTTGCGCACACACACACAAAACAGAAAGCATTAGGGGTTTGGATAATACTAGTATTTTTGCAAAAATTGCTGTAATGTCAAAGGCTAAAGCTTTTACAATACAAAAAAAACCTGCTCACATTATTGCTTCTGTATTTGTGTTGTTCCTGTATATAAACTGGCCAATTTCAAAACAACTGACAAATTAAATTAGTAACATTGTTATCCCAGTGAAACATGGCTTTGTATTGAGATAATCAATGTGATGCTCTATGTAATGGTCTTTATGTCGATGCGCCTTTTACACACAGTGCAGCACCCCCTGCCCTCGCACTGGTCAGAGTACTCACCCTGGTAACCCCTGTCTAACCACTGTCAGATGCACCGTCAACTGACAAGTGTGTGTCAGAACTGGACATTTGATGTAAAGTTATCTGGTCCAGTAAGTCTCTATATAGACCCACACCCACATGACAAGTTTTAACCACACTCCCAGGATCATCTCTCGGTGGAGACAGACTGAGACTGGTCAGTGTCAACGGGGCTTTGATATCTATCTCCAGAAAATACAGGGTGCAAACGTGTGTTCTCTAAATAGAACGCCAGTGTATTGTAGGGCCAACAGGGGTAGCTGTTGCACCACCGAGAGATGATCCTTCCCACCCTTAGACTCAGCCATTGTAACTGCATGGGTAGCCCATTAGTGGCTGTCTGAGGTTGCTAAGACACTTAATCTAAAGTAAATAAAAAGCGTTCACACATAACTCAAATAGGTTTGAGACAGCACACACACACTGACACGCTGTTGTGATAAAACTCTCTTTCATAATTTTACCTTCTTCCTTTACCTGCCTTTCCTTTTCCTCTCCTTTGTTCATTATATTATAACTCTATCCTAGTCAGAGTCATGGGAAAGACACTGCCTAACCAGTAGTACACTATGCAATACAGGAACAACCCTAAACAAAGAACCAATAAAATTGTAAGGCATCTACACTCACATTTATATACCCACTCACCCATAAACTAACAGCAATTTAGAAACTTTGGAATTTGGGTGGAAACCATAGTACCTGTAGTAAACCGACACGGACATGGGAAGGACATGCAAACTCCAGACAGGCAGAGGACGAGATCGAACGGAGGCAAGAGCTGTGAGGCAACCACAGTAACCGCTGTACTCAAGCGCATTTTAACTTACAGGTGGGAAAAGCAAACAATATGCAACACATAGACATTTTCCCAACAAGGGGAGTCATGCAGGGTGAGACATTCGCATCAGCTGTAGCAATCTCAATTCATCCTGGGAAGCATGAAAAAGGAGAGGCACAAAGGCAAAAACATCTGAGGGTAGAAAGCAGAAAACTTGCACGCACACACATCAGAAGACAAACTGAGGAGATGGGGGGGGTGCAAAAGAGGACTGATGCATATATTTTAAAAATAAATGAGGAAAAAGAGCTATCTGAAACAAAATGAGAAATCAACTATGACTGACACTGTTGCATGCTAAAACAAAAGAATTCAATGAATTCTGTCAACACTCACCAGCCTACCTGAGTATTGTTGCTAACTAGGTGTGGGAACTGCAGGGTACCTCAAAATATGATATCATTATAATGCCCTTGCCCACGATGATGATATCATGATACTGCAATTCTGTGATCCCTGATCTATTGCAAGACAATCCCCTACCATACATCACAATATCTGTATAACTGAAGATAAAGTATCCCTTAATTTGCACATAGCAGGAATTGTGTATTAATTATTGTGAATTTCGCAGAATTTGACAACCAACGTGAAACAATGCGCAACATTAACACACATACACTTACTGCAACCTGTCCATTTCTGTGTGCCATCATTCCAATTTAAAACAGCCAGAAAGCAGAACAAATATTTTCAAACTGTTGACAGGGGTGAAAAAACACAAATGAATAAAGAAACATGAATTAATTCAACATTAATTCAGAAACCTCTGAAAAATGTCTCCAGCACCTTGTTGAATCTATAGGGTCCAAGTCTGTACTAGCAAGGAGTACCGTTCTCAACCACTATCCCTTACCACCTTACCATACAAACCTGTCTGCCAACTTACTGCACACTCACGCCTTTTCTGTCATGTGGTATGTGTGATGTAACACCATTTAATTATGATATGACAGCTAGTTTATGATAGGCAATCAGTTTTAAGAGTTTACAAAGGGTGTAACTTGATTATGCACATTATGCAAATAATGTGGTGACAGCATTCCCTGACCATAAAATTGCTGCCTTTGATAATATGCAAATACCACATTTACTGAACACAGTAGGGTTTTAACTTGGCCTTGCACATAGCAAGTTTAATTCAATATTGTATTTGATATGGCAATAATAATAATCCATAGTAAAAATTTCTAATCAAATCTCCACTTAAGCAAAGTCTAAGTGAGGGGAGAAAACCGGAGTACATGGAAAAATTCCACACAGACAGGAAGAACAACTACACAACAGCCGAATGCCCCAACCTAATGCACCCTAAACTTAGTAATCTGTTCAAAAATACCTCAATTTAGATGCTCATTAAATGTAATTCAGTCCAAAACTATGTGCCTGTGAGAAACACCAGCACGGGTGACGACGCCCTACCCAGCCTTGCGATGCGAGTTCTGTCAAGAGCATGCTTACAGCAGTGAGTGGTGCTTTGAAGTTTTTGAACCCTTTAGAATTTTCTATATTTGTTATTTGTGCACAAAAATCAACATCAGATTTCCACTTAACTGCTTAAAGAGAACACAATTTAACAAATGAGCCAACCGTTCTTATTACAGCATTTACACAAACATGACAGTTACTTTGGTGCTGGTATGAGAGGTAAAGTGTTGCTGTTTGAAGTCACTACTGGGTTTAGAATAGCATCCTACGGTAAGTAGGTTAGTCAAGTAAAGTCAGGCTTCTACGGTGCAACCTCATATTTGCAACTACAAATTAAGGGTAATTGAAAAAGTATTTTAAAATATTAAGTCCATAGAGAAACAAGATTGTGGCTGCATCATAAACCATACAAAATGGTGTAAACATTTACATTTACAGAATTCAGCAGATGTCTTTGTCTAAAGCAACTTAGTATGTTGCTGAGTAGTTAAAGCTTGATCAAATAAACTGTGGTAGCTCAATGAAGTTGAGGTTTACAACCTGGCAGGCAGTAGTAAGAGTCCAAACCAAAGTCAGCAAGCACTGAGCCGATGATGACAAAAAACAGAACATGTGAACAGAAGCTCACCCAGTGTGTCCATAGCAGAGGTTACGGGTGTCAAGCAGTACCCAAAGAAAGCATAAAAGTCATATGAATCAGCTAGTAGACCTTAGCTGGCACTGTGTGGAATATATTATTTTTTTTTTTTACTCTGATGATACTCACATTTTTGTTCCTCCACTCACATTTTTAAACTTTAAACTTCTCACATTAGTTAGAAATTTAGACACTCTCCAAATGTTTAAGTCTAGGCTAAAAACATTCTTATTTACTCA
Organism: Parotocinclus maculicauda; assembly: GCA_034780255.1. Lineage (NCBI taxonomy): Eukaryota > Metazoa > Chordata > Actinopteri > Siluriformes > Loricariidae > Parotocinclus > Parotocinclus maculicauda. The sequence continues at coordinate 8,688 of JAUZSU010012278.1, forward strand.
GGCTTTTAGTTAGATTTAGACTATGACACATGACTCAGGTTGGCTCTTGCCTCTTGACTATGTTAACTTATGGTTCTTTCCCTTTAGCTATGCTAGTATAGTTAGTGCTGCCGGAGTTTTAATGCTGCACATGGCATCAGTGATTGATAATGTGCTCCTAACCCATAAGTAACTACAGTTTTTCTTTTTTCTCCAAAGAGATGTTCGGATGTTCCGGTACCAGTTAGATGTTCCTCCACCTCAGCATCGCTCTACTGGTCTTCATCAACAGAACCCAGTCCCACCAGTCAAGTCAAGTCAAGTCAAATTTATTTATATAGCGCTTTTTACAATGTAAGCAGCAGTAACTTCTTCCATCATTTAGTCACTAAGAAACAATGTTCCTCCAAGGACCTCCCACTGGGGACTGATTTTAAAATCTATTTTGTATATTGTTACTGATATTGATATATATTATCTATTTTGTATTTTGTTACTTATTTTATTACTAACATAAATAATATTATTGATTTATATTTTATTATTTTATTTATTTTCTTATTTTTACTACTACTTTAATATACTTTCATGTATTTACTTAATTAACATCTAGGCCACCCATGGAGGATGGGTCCCTTTTTGAGTCTTGGTCCTCCCAAGGTTTTTATCTTCTACATTCAGGGAGTTTTTCCTTGCCACTGTCGCTCTAGGCTTGCTCAATTTGGGATTGGCCTTTTATGATAATATAAGTTTGTAAAGCTGCTTTGAGACAATGCTACTTTGTAATGCTATATAAAACGCTATATAAATAAAATTGACTTGACTTCACAATGAAATAAAATTCAAAGGAAAAATTAAAGTAGTGTGTGTAGTGTTTTTGTTTGTTTATTTATTTTTTTCATGTTTATTATTTTTTTTATTAGCATTATTAGTACCATCTGGTTTGGGTTTAATTGGGTGTAATTTTTTACCATTACAATTATTTTGGTGCTCTACATAGTTTCTCAGTTTACACAAACTTACACTGCCAATATTCCCATTCATCAGCATAACTGATTCCTCTCAGCTGTCTACTACTATGTAATAGTACTCTTTCTATGCTTGTATGCTTGCGTATACCAGTGCTCAACCATAAAATGTAATACATTTCCCATTGCTTTAAGTGAAGTAAGGAAGATCCCATTCGATGCATTTAGCCAAAATCTCTGCTCAAGAGCCTAAAAGTTTTTAAAAGGGAATTTAAATTATAACCTAATATGGACTCTTAGCTGATATTACATAAAGCACAAGCTATTTTGAGTACATCAGAAAGAAATAGAAACAAAAACTCATGTCGACTCACCCTAAGATGGCTTTTTTTAAAGCCTTTCACAGTACAAAGGCTGCCTCTGGTGACTAAGAACACTATAAATACCTGCAATCTAAATTATATTTTGATGAGCATTCTTCCTGAATATAGTGCTGTTTACAATAAGAATCATTAATTCCACATATAGAACACACTGGAATGTGTGGTGGTAGATCAGAGAATATTCAACATAAAAGAACCTAAAACACATATATGGGAAAGTTAGTGCTACAGGGAGCAAAGCAGGAACAACCCTAGACAGGGTACGAATCCATCGTAGGTTGCATACACTCACACTCACTTATACACAAATTAACACACTAAGGGCACGTTAGAAACACCATTTAACCTAACACATGTCTCTGGAATGTGGGAGGAAACCAGAGTACTCAGAGAAAATTCACACAAGCATGGGGAGGACATGGAGAGGCAGAAGCCAGGGTCGTGATCAGATCTGGGATCTCGGAGCTGTGAGGCAGCAGTGCTAACCACTGCACCACCATGCAACCATGAGTATAATATACCACATTTTTAGTTTTGTAAAAGTAATACATTGTTTAAAAAGTACTTAAATGTAATTTATTCATTTTTTTATCAGACTACTAACATAAATTAAAAATATATTTAACACCACTTTACAATGCTTAATCTAACTATACAGACATTTATGATTAATTGCCAACTGCATTAAACACCCACTTTCCTAGCATATTTTATGCATTTTAAATTTTTGTGAAGAAAAACAAGTATAGGAACATGTTTGTGCATAAAACCTTCAGCTACATTTCTGGTCATCATGAACACATTTCTCTGTAAGGGTACTGGTGAAAATTGCCAGGTGCTGCCACCATAACACATTTACTTTTTAATTATTTAGGTAATTAGAGATACCTATGTCTAATTAAAACTATCATTTGAAACCACTGTGATTAACATTCGTGACTATACCAATTAAATGTGGGACTGCGGTAGCCTAGCGGCTAAGGTAGCGGCAAATCCCACCTCTGCCAAGCTGCCACAGTTGGGTCCTTAAGCAAGGCCCTTAACCCACAATTGCTTGAATTGTAAG
>JAUZSU010012289.1:0-11083 GCA_034780255.1 Parotocinclus maculicauda
TAATACATTTTCAAAACTCTCAAGAAAACTTTTTTCACATGGTCATAATGGGGTATTTTGTGTAGAATTTTGAGGAATGAGATTAATTTAATACCATTTGGAATAAGGCTGTAACGTAACAAAATGTGGAAAAAGAGAATGTATTTATTCCGTATTGAGAAAATGTTCTTGCGTTACATTAAGGCTACACTGGGTACAGATTTTGTGGACTAACAGGGACACGTTTGGCAATTAAAGTGTCTAAAATGGCAAACGTAACTCATTTTATAATCAGGTAAAAAAGCCCACTAACCCTGTTGTGTTGGTAATGACACACCGACCCCAACATCCACAGAAAAAAACACTATATATAAAGAGGAACAGATGGACTAGAGACTATACTTGTAGAACCCTAATTGTAGCCAGACTGCTTCATTTGGAGTGTTATGGATTGGCTTTTCATGGACCCTGGAGCAGGGGAGATCAGAATTCAGTAGGTTCATGGAGACGTTAAGTTATGAGTTCCTACCCAGAGTTTGAACCCAGATTCTGAGGAACTGCTGTGTGGTAGTGGCTGGATCGTACCTGGGTCATTAAGGAAACTATCCTAAATAACAGGTGACTCTAAGACTAATGTACCCTTCAGAGGAGAACCGCTCTCTCAGGGAAAAGTCGTATCGTCCGAATCACAAACCGGTCTGACCGGTGGATCAAAGTACTGTGTGAACAAAAGTATCCAAACTTAACATCAAAGCTAAAACATGAGAGACAGAGAGGAACTGTTACCTCACCTAAACTCCCTGCTCACTTTCACTCTACTTATTTTATTATTAAAGATCAAAGTTATCAAATCATTTCATGGTTATTTTATCAATGCAAAGAACAAATGCTGGGTTCTTACAAATGAATCACCATGATAGTGTGATACCAAAACCTCCTGAGCACCAGAAATAACAATGATATTATGGTTTTAATTAATTAATAATAATAATAATAATAATAATAATAATAATAATATTATTATTATTATTTGAATGGTTATTATTATTATTCTTATGTTATATATTTTTATAATAATAATGATGATAATAATGTTAATAATGATAATAATAATAATAATAATTATTATTATTATTATTTTAATTTGAAAAGATATTATTATTATTACTTTTATTATTATTATTATTATTTTAATGGTTATTATTATTATTATTATTTAATTTATTTTTTTTATAATAATAATAATAATAATAATAATAATAATTATTATTATTATTATTATTATTATTATTGTTTTAATTTGAAAACATATTATTATTACTATTATCATTATTATTTTTTTAATGGTTATTATTATTATTATTATTATTTTATTAATTTTTTATAATAATAATAGTAATAATAATAATATCTGTTTAAATTAAAATAATAATAATAACAACAATAATACTAATAATAATAAGAAGAATTATTATTATTATTATTGTTGTTATTATTATTATTTTAATTTAAACAGATATTATTATTATTACTGTTATTATTATTATAATAATTATTACTATTATTATTATTATAATTATTAATATTATTATTATTATTGTTTTAATTTGAATAGATATTATTATTATTACTATTATTATTATTATTATTATTATTATTATTATTATTATTTTAATTGCTATGTTAAACGTTAACATTATTTTCATTTAATACATGTATTTATTTCAAAATATTATATTTTATAATGTCTTATTTGAGGCGTGAATGTTATATATAATATTGGATTTATTTTATATTACATTCAATTCAATTTAATATTATCTTGCTTTAATGCATTTTAATATTGAATATTATATATAATTTGATCTTTATTTATTGTATTATTTCATATTGGATATTATATTTAACATAACAATATTTACTTAAAATGTTTTTAATAGTCTTATTAAATGCGTTTATTTCATTTCAAATATTATATTTATTTAATATTATCTTTACTTTACTGGATTTTCAAATGAAATATTCTATTGATTGTATTCATTATTTATTGTATTAAATAAATGTTGTCCTAAATATGTTTCCATTAATATGATCCTAAATTTTTTTTTGCGTTTTTATTTCGTCCTCTGTTACACACATCGGGGGTGCCAAAACTTTTGCCTAGGACCGAAACTATACATATAATTTAATTATTATGGTTCAAACCGGTCCTGCGTCACTGTCTCGTGGAGAATGGAAGACACCGGGTGGGCGGGGGCGTGGCTTCCCCAGGTGACGTCAGACCCCGGAGTTTTTCTCGGTTTCCATTCGGTGGCTGGACGAGCAGCGCGAGGAGCGGGGATTCCTACCGGCTTCTGTCCTTTAACTCTCTGTGTTTTTAGAGTTTTAATAGAGAATCTGGTGATGATTAAAGATCAGCGGTGATTAAAGATTAAATACACACCTTTTATCAGGTAAGTTTTAAACACCTCTTCTTTGTTGTGTGCGCGTGCTTGTGATGCCGGTTCGTTTTTGTAACTTTTATAATTATAATTTCTTATAAACATATTTCTGTTAATGCTGTGGCAACAATTAATCATTTATCTGTTTATATGCCATGGATTGATCAATTAAGGGTTATTAATTAATTAATTAATTAAATTTCAGCAACAACAAACATGATGGGATGTGCACTTATTTATTTATTTATTTATTTATTTATTTATTTTTATTTACTCCTCATGTGGTTTTTAAGAATATAAATATTTAAAACCATAAAATTAAAAATGATTTCACCCTGATTTAAAATTATGTTAAATAAAATCTGTGAGCATTTGGGAAATATTGTGTAAAATATTTTTGTTTTTGAACGTGTGTAATCTTAAATTTTTTTAATTATTTGTAAATAATGTTTATTTATATATTAAAAATATTAGTTAAAATATATTTCATGGTTACGTAGCACTTTATTTAGGTTAAAATGTAAAAAAAAATTTATTATACTGAAATATAAAATGTAATCATTTAGGAAATTTGGATAAATATTTTAAGATATTAATCAGTTTAAAAATATATATTTTCAGGAAATGTGTAAAAATATTTATTTAAATCTATTATTTAAATATCTAATATTTAATTAAATATTTTTATCATGTGTAATCTTTAAATTTTTTAATATAATGTTTATTTATATATTCCAAATATTTGTATAATGTATTTTATGGTTACGGAGCACTTTATTTAGGGTAAAATGCAAAAACTAATTAAAAATTATACTGACATATAAAATGTTGTCATCATTTAGGAAATTTGTATAAATATTTTGGGATATTAATGCATTTTTTAAAGAAATATTTTCAGAAAATGTGTACAAATATTTTTGTTTTCGAACATGTCTAATTTTTTAATTTTTTAATATAATTTTTTTAATATATTCCAAATATTTGTATAATATATTTTATAGTTTAGGTTAAAATGTAAAACAATTTTTTTAAATTATACTGACATATAAATATTGTAATAATTTAGGAAATTTGTATAAATATTTTAAGATAATAATCATTTTTTTAATGAAATATTTTCAGAAAATGTGTAAAAATATTTTTGTTTTTGAACATGTGTAATCTTTAAATTTTTAATATAATGTTTATTTATATCTTCCAAATATTTGTAAAATATATTTTATGGTTACGTTGCACTTTATTAAGGTTAAAATGTAAAAAAAAATGTTTTAATTATACTGAAATATAAAGTGTAATCATTCAGGAAATGTGTATAAATATTTCTCAGATATTAATCAGTTTTTAAAATTTTATTTGCTGTTTGTTTGCATAACGTATTCAAAATATATTTGTAAATAAATATTTTATAACATTGTATTAACATTTGGGTTTAAATAATTAAACTTTTTATTATTTTTTTAAGGTAATTATAAAGTTAATAATAATGTTTGTGTTTTTAATATTATAATATATTTTTTATAATATTTTTTAAGTTGTTTTAGCTTTATATCTTGTACAATTTTGCCTGTTTTCTATTTCTTTCATTTTAAATAATATGCTTATTTTTCATTGAATTCTGATTTGATGTTTAATGACATGTGACTTCACGTCCTCGACCAATCGTACTACAGCTTTAGATGTGGTGACCCCAAAAGGGGCGGGGCTTTGTACAAGTCACTATGGTTGGCAGCTCTTCCTCCACAGCTGTGGAACTCCCTCAGACTCTCTGTGGTGTCTCCTGTCTGTCCTTCAGTCTCACGTTACTGATCATCAATAATGTAAACACACCTAAACCCTAAACCCACACACACAACCTCTGCAGAACTTTATTTTATTACAGTTTAGGTCGCTCTAAAATCTCGGTGTACTTTTCTGCATTAATGCTGCATCACAGAAGAGTAAACGACCTTCACCAGGGTCCGGACCCCCCCGACCCCGACCCCGTACCGTAATAGATCCTGCCTTTTGAACCTTTTGTTCTATTTATTTCTAAAAAAAAAAAACATTAATCCTGATTGGTCTGGGCATGATCCCCTTTCCATGATGATGGTCCATCCTAGATGCCCCCGAGCCCAGAAAAGTGGGCGGAGCTGGTGGGCGTCAGAAAAGTGGGCGGAGCTGGTGGGCGTGGCTTGTTTTTTGTACAGTAAAGTTATAAGTGGTATTTATGAATGTAACTCTGTATTGTAGAGCTTGATAAAGGTTGGATAAAAATCCCTTACCCATGTGCTCCTATCAGATATTGGTAAACGCCGATTCTGAGGGAGCGCAGAGAGATCACCTCTCTTCAGTTTCGGAATGAGAAAACTCCCTAAACGAATTCCCGAATTCCCTTATTTAGAACGGAAGCTCAACAAAGATTGGACTGAAGTTCAGAGGATGACGCACTCATGAATCCAAGGTTCAAATTTTGGGGTCCAGTCGACAAAATGTTGTATATGATCATTATTCCTTTGCTAAAACAAGGGGCCTAAGGGTGGCCTAAGACTTTTACACACATTACTGCACATGCAGTCAAAAGTATGTGGACACAAAACGATAGCACCGATATGGGATAAGTCCATTTTTTAAGCACCATTTAAGGCCATGACTGCAGGGATTTCCTTCTGTTTAGCCCCAATAGGACCGTGCTTAAGGTTCTGGTTAAGGGGCCAAGTCCCATTACATCCAAATTCCCCTACTGGGCCCTTAAAGCAGCTGCCAGTTACCCTCAGAAAGCACATCTTTTTGGGATGAACGACAAAAGAAGTGGCCACTTAATGAATCCGACAAAAAGGGGACTGGAACACATTTGGAAATCTTTAATTGAGTTAAAGATATCACTAACTGAGTTGAGGACGTCTCTAAGCCAGTGCTGGGATATCTTCAAACCAATTATTGACGCCTGCAATTTAATTAGAAGATGCCGCAAATAATGGGTCGTAGATAAGCGTGTCTTGTGCCGCTTTCATTCCGACACATCTGAGAACTGATCGGATCTGGCAAGAGAAGAAGAATATTTGAGATATTGAGAATTAATCTGAAACTTTCCCCCCCTTTGCTGCTTTTTTGCATCATTTAAAGACGCCGATCGCGAGTTCAAGCACGTCAGAGACAAAGAGACGTCGACGGGAGCGGGAGGGGATTCAGACGGCACTTTCGGCTGCACGCTCTCCTTTCGGATTAGATTTCAAAGACACGATGAGCGAGACCCTCGTCTCTGACTTCTTCTGAATCTTAGATTAATTACTCAGAGGTAATCTTTTATATAAAAAAATACTTAAAGACCAGTGTTGGGCTGTAAGAAGGGAAAAAAGTTTGTTAGTAAGTTTAGATCTGGTGTCTCTATCAGAGCCTCCAAATGGACTGTATTAAAAAAATAGTCCGTTCAGGCCCGGGAATCCATTTTCAGCCCAAATTCAGTCTAATCCAACCAAAATCTGAACATGTTTAATCTGTAATGATTATTTCTGTGCAGGATAAGACTGGAGGCTCAAACAAGACTTAAGCGTTTGGATTTTCCACTTTACAGAGAAAACATGATTCTCTGTTCAGCTCTTATTTATAGATTTTGAATATTTTAAATGTTTCTAAACAATCCTGGGCCTTAATCCAAGCCAGGGGTGGGACATTCCAAGTCAAGTCAAACCATTTATTTCTATAGCGCTTTTATGATAATATGCGCTAATATGATCTTAAAAGGCCAATCTCAAATTGAGCAAGCCTAGGGTGACAGTGGCAAGGAAAAACTCCCATAATATAGAAGGAAGAAACCCTGGGAGGAACCATGCATCAAAAAGGGAGCCGACCCGCTTGAGTGGCCTGGATGTTAATTGAATAATTAAGTCGTAGTAACAGTAAAATGAGGTAAATAATACAATTTTAATCAATAATACAATTTAAATTAGTAATAATTGTAAATATTTTAGAGCTTAACAAGCTTCTACAAGCCACACAGGATGTTCAGGTTACGCAAAACTGCGAAGAGATTCATCACGACTCTGCGAAAGACGAGGTGTTTTTACGTTTCGTTCGTTTTAATAGAAACATCAGGTCTCTTAAGGTGAACCTGAAAGTGAACCTGAAGGTGATCTTCTGTGTTCACATTCACCTGAAACCCCACCTCGGGCAAGCTGTCACTGCTCAGTCCTCGAGTAAAAACCTTTGTAAGATTGCATGGACGAAACCTTTTTCATGTGATTTGACTTGAGTTGCCCAAACTTGGCAAAAGTATCGAAAAGTTTCTCTAATGCTCGACTCGTCGCTTTAAGAATTATTTACGAAGGTCACAGCTTGGTGCGTTTTGTCTCCTTAGACGGGATGTCTAACATCAATTAATTAGTTTACGCCCCTCTTTTGTTTCGACGCCCACTTCCTCGTGGTTCCCTCAGTGCTCCGTATTAAAACTTCAAACCGCTCCTTTGTAGCAAGACGACACGGGAGATGAAAATCATTTACGTTTTGCTCCGTCGTCCCCCAAAAGTTTCCACGCTCCCTCTTTCTTAAGCAAAGAGAAAGTAAAGACGAGAGCGACCGGGAGAAAGAGGCGAGACAGAGGCGGCGGTGCGTGTCATTCACCAGCCGGAGGAGCCGTGTGGAAGTTTACGAGGTTTAATTGGATAAAAGCCTGAGATTAAAGCCTTCTCGACTCTCTTCCATAAATAATAGATTTCTCCCGCGTTCGGAGCGGCAGGCCCGAGCTCCTGCTTGGCATCAGCCAGCGATTTGAGTGGCAGGAAGGATCCGCTTCCTTCGTACCTTCACCCGCCTTCTTACACAGGTGCTTGAAAGGCGGGCGCACACGCAGGGGCGCGCACACTCAGGATATCAAACGTCACGCAAGCAAAGGCGCCTCGGCTCCGAACTTCCACTTTGGTGCGTCCCGGTGCGCTGTTGTGAGAAGGGGGGGTTACAAACTTTTCCACTCCGGTACTTAAAGCGGAACGCGGCCCGTTCGGCGTCAGAAAACAAAGGGGAACACGAGCGTACACGTGTAAACAGATCCGCCGTATTCTTGGCTCGCTGCTTCAGAAAGGAATGTTTTGCGGTGTAAACAATGGAGCGCTAACAAAACAGTGGCTCCGACTCCCGGCTCGGTTTTCAGGAACGACTAAAGTGCGAACTCTGATCTCGTACGCGGGAGCGTGACAGAAAATAAAGGCTTCCGTATACAGTCTGGTGCAAAACATTTCATCCTTGTGAAATGAAACGAAAAAAAAAAAGTAAACAGATCCTAAAAGGGAAGCGTGGTATGTTTTCCTGCAAGGCTCTGTTCTAGGACCCTTATTGTTCTCGCTTTATGGGCCAAACAAACAGAAAAACAAGCAGGACAAAGTTCTGCTTACAAAACACGACAAACCTTTTCGTTTCGGCATGAAGGTGAAGACTTAACGACCATAATTATAATATATAATATAATATAATAATAATAATAATAATAATAATAATAATAGAATAATAATAATAATTCGATCTCTGCTGCCCAAACAGCAGCGGCGCAGCTCCAATAAATCAGGTTTGCAGCTGAAGCAGAATCAGACCGAGATTCCATTTCAGCTCCGTCTCGGATCGATCCGGGGGGCTGCATATTTAGGCACGAATTAGTTTTAAGCGCAGATGTTTTTCGAAGCTTCGATACTAACTCGTTTGGAGCCGTTCACGGATTCTCAATAAAGAGAAAACAAGAGCGAAGCTCACACACACACACACACACACACACACACACACACACACACACACACACATCAGCGTAATGAAGAAAACACCGGGGTAACGTGGACTACACGGGCATCAATTATCACAGGCATGGGGAGAACATGCAAAATCCCCAAAGACAGCGGCTGGGCTGCGACGTGAAGCAACTTTATTATGTATTTTGTATTTTTTTTTAAGAAATCTGATCTGTGTGTAGAGCTTTAACGTATTATCTGAGTAAACTCTTTAAGTCTACTCCGTTTACAGGGTGCAGGATTTCTTTTAGTTCCTAGAATAAAAAAAGTTTTGACATAAACTTCTAACTGTAGTTAGAAAATCAGACACTCTTCAAATTTTTAAGTCTAGGCTAAAAACATTCTTATTTACTCAGGTGTTTAGTTAGATTTAGACCATGACTCATGGCTCAGGTTCTCTCTCTTTAGCTATGCTGCTATAGCAGTGCTGCCGGAGTCTCATGCTGCACATGGTATTAGTGATTATTAATAGACTCTGTGCTCCTAACCCATAAGTAACTACATTTTCTCTTTTCTCTCTGAGCTGATGTTCCGGTACCAGTTCCAGCACCACACACTTAGATGTTCCTCCACCTCAGCATCACTCTACTGGTCTCCATCAACAGAATCCAGTCCCACCAGAGCGCAGGAACTCCCTCAGTCATTCGGTTATCAGGAGACGTCCCGCTGAGGACTCGTTATATTACATCCTTAACATTATTTAATTAAAATGTTATTATTTAATACATTTTACTATTAACACAAACCCAAGGAGGTCGGGTTGAGTTGAGTTTTTCCTTGCCACTGTCGCTCAGTTTGGTAACTGGCCTTTAGAGGTCATACGATATTGTAAAGCTTCTTTGAGAAAACGCTCCGTTATGGTGTTTTTTCTAAATTGTTTTTGCATCTACTGTATTCTGAGTCCTGAAGAGGTTAGCAATGACAGCCGACTGAAAGGAAAATGCTTCAGAACACAGGTTTCAGCTTGCATTAGCAGCCACACTAGAGCCCTGAGTTCACCGCTAGAGTAAGTGTTTTGCTTTTAACCTGTTACTCAGTGATTTTTCAGCGCTCAATGATAAATTAAGCTTTATTAATAATAATTTAGGATAAGTGTAAGGTAATGTACGTGCTAATGATACCGTATGGATTATATTAAACTCATCGGCTCATGGCTTGTTTCACTTATGATGGATTTATCTGAACACTTGCAGATCGTAAATCGCGAAGGAAGCTTCGGTACAAAACAACACGAGAAAGGAAACTCTGCAAGCTCCAAAAAGAAACGCTTGCTGGTCCACGCCTGGAGAGAAAAGGGCGCCAAAACAACGCCGATTTACACCCCACGGCTCGATTTCTGTAACCACAGGAGTAAAACGGTTCCAGTCGGAGGCTGGAGGTCCTGCTGACAGACAGGATTTGAACTGCTGCTGGTTTGTACGTGTCCCTCTTTAACTCCTCGTCCTCCAGGTCTAACTTACGGGTGCTCCTGACAGGGGTCCAAAAAGCTCCTGAAGTTCATCAATACATCATGTGAGGCATCCAGATTTAAAACCGGCATTACTAGCAACACATCATAAAAAAGAAACCTGGAACAAACCCGACTCGACACAAAACTACGGAACAGGGAAGATTGACCGGACGTTCATCGGATCAACAAGCCGAGCTTCCTAAATTTAGGAATTGGCACTGCCCTGGTCCCACGGTCTTCTTGGGCTGTTTGGGGTGTTTGTGCAAACACCGTTTAGAGCTCGGGACAAACAAGTAGAAGAGACACCAAACAAAAAAAAAGTCTCTAAACACATCAACCGAGTTAGAGCAGTCTCTAGATGAGCTCAACCACTAACCCGTGGACTCCAGCGTTTTAATTTACGCCTCTGCTGGCGAACCTGGGGTTGGTCATCGAGATCCGGTTCTGATCCGGACAAAGTTAAAGTTAAGAAACGTATTTTTAACTCGTTATCGGTTCCTACTAACACATTTTCGGCCTTGATTAAGGCAAGAAAAATGGCTGTTTTAAGGGGGCACCCATCTGCCGGGACGTACTTTTGTTACGTAGTTTCCGTACGGAAAAAAACTAAGCGCTTTAATCCTGCTGTGTAAACAGAACACACTCGAGAATGTTGATTTGTGCACATCATGAAGTGGATCTGAGCTGGGTCTGGTTCCTGTGTGTGTGTGTGTGTGTGTGTGTGATAGAGATTGTTATTCTCAGCAGCTTTATGAGCTTCACTCTGTCTGCACCCGTCGGTCCGACTCTCTGGGTTGTACCATTTGTTACGTTTGTGGTTTGGGTTCTGCACGCTCCGGATTTCATCACCTTCTCGTTCACGAGGAAAATCTCCAGCTTTAATCAAAAACCCACTCATGACCTTCAGGATCGGCGTGACACGGAATGAAAAAAAACCTCCACAATCTGCGCCGAAAATGATAGAGTTGAAAGAAGAGGGATGAGGGTCATGCGGGAGGTGGAACAAACCAATCCCGAACTCGGGGATGAAGAAAAAGGTACCAGGTACCATCCAGCTGTCCCACTTTTTCACTCCTTTTCATGATATTTCATGTTTTGTTTTTTTTCTTTCGCGTTTCAGGCCGGCAAAACATTCCATATCTTATGACCTTGATAAAGTAATCCCTTACCCGTGTGCTCCTATCAGATGTTCATGAGGGAGCGCCGAGAGATCACCCCTCTTCGGCTTTTTTAGGACTGAAATTCCTCCAGATTCTGAATCGTTTGATGATTTTACGCTCTGAGGGAGAAACATTTACAGTAAATCCATTCTAATCTTTCTTTGAGAAACATCGTTTATAAACCTTCAACTCATTCCAGCTATGCTGCTATAGTAGTGCTGCCGGAGTTTCAGTGATTGATAATAGACTCTGTGCTCCTAACCCATAAGTAACTACATTTTCTCTTTTCTCTCTGAGCTGATGTTC
>JAUZSU010012300.1:0-11083 GCA_034780255.1 Parotocinclus maculicauda
ATATAGTCCCTACTTCACGAATTTTTATTTATCGCAGGTGGTCCTGGAACGAATACCTGGTCCAGAATACCCTCACAAGGACAGAACAAACATTCTGCTGATCATCATAAGTACAAATATTAATTTTTTTTAATTGAAAAATCCAAAGTACGTCTAGATTCGCTTTAAATGACTGAAGTAAGAATCATTTGGTCTTGATCCAGAGTTGATCCAGAGTGAGCAACAGATACAATCTTACAATCCAAGCAACTGGGCTCTAGTCCGGTCCTCCTCCGTCTCGGTCGCTTTTGAGGTAGAACTGTATGTGAACGTCAAGTTAAGAACTGTTGAGTGAAGTTACAAATAAGTCAGAATACTCTTAAACGCTCTTAAAAGTAAGAATGATCTTAAGTACTATGTTCTATGTAAAAGAAGAGCTTCTAGAGACGTCTGTCCGTGTTGAACACACTACCTGATGATGCTGGTGTGTGGTTTTTTGCTACTGATGGATCGAGTACACAATGACTATAAATGTCATCGTTTTATAAAAATGATCAAAATGCTTTTGGCCTTCATTTGGACCGAAGAACATCGGGCTCAGATTTGGGGCGAGTTCAGATGAAATGATTTTAATTTAGATGCGGCACACACTCGAACGCTGGCAGGGCCCGGCCTGTTAAAGAGCGACGAGGACGATCAGCTGCATCTCCAGAGTCACAGTGACATTCAGTATGGAGATTAATGCAGACTGGCACTAATATTGATCAGACCGAGCACACTTCACACCGAGAGCTCTCGAGACACGCACACACACACACACACTCATTATCACTGATTCATGGTGACAGTGTGTGCAGTGAGAACGCGCTGAGGCGTTTTTATTACGTCTTTTTACTTTCTCATTTGTGTACAATGCTCAGCTTCATCTCTTTCTCATTTCTCAAATTACCTCCGCAGAACCTTTTTGGCTAAACGCCGCCACAAATCTGCTCGGGGTGCAGGATTAACAGCCCGACGTGACAATCTGGACTGATCCTAAAGTTTAAAATCCAGCAGAAGAAAACTAAAGGGACACGGGTTCAATTGAAGTGTCCAAAACATCACACGAGATCTTATTAAACCCTTACAGTGGGACATCTGTCATTCATGCTTCATATCTGTTTAATGCTCCCCAAACCCTCCCACGCCCATCATTTGCCACACCCCCTTCCCACCCCAAAGCTCCTGTTTCTGCCACACTGATGTTCCCAAACTCTTATCCATGCTATCCTAATGTCCCCAAGTACCTGCTGATTCCACTCTAAGGGCTACAAGCGTCTATTTATGCCATTTATGGTCCCATTAGCTGCTGTTGATGCTCACATACTCACATTCCAAATATTCGCCAAACCCAACTGGGTCTACTCCTACCATTCTGCAAACTCTTCTGCACACCATCCCTCAGCAAAAAAAAAAAAAACCTCCCGTTTCTGCAGGCGGCTTAAAGATCCCCATCTCCTGCCATCCCAAGATGTACAGATCTACAAGAAATTTCTACCATCTTCTACCATCCTGAGGTTCAAATGCTCATGCTGGTGCCACCCTGAGATCTTGAAGCTCAAAATTCAGCCATTGAACCATTTGTTGCTTTCACTCAAACCTCTTGACCCACAACCTCTTACTCCTGCCATCCTACCATCCTCAAGTGCCTGCTGCATCCATTTACAGGTTTACAAGCTTCTATTTATACCATTTATTGTCCAACTAGCATCAAGCGTTGCAATCTTGATGCTGATGCCTTCACTGTGGACCCTGCTGCTGCCAACCAAGGCCAAATCCAACTCCTGCTACCTAAAGGTCTACTGATCTACAAGCATTTAGATCTTCTAAACAAGCCCACAAGTACCTCCTGCTACCACTCTAAGATCTGTAAGCTCCTGTTCCTGCCATATGCTGACCCACAAACTCTTAATCCTGCTATTCTGGTACCCACAGACCCAATATTTTGCCACCCAAAGTTTCCTTGCATGGGTCCCTGGAGTTCACATGCTCCCATTTCAGATTCCAGTGATACAGCTTTAGATACAGTAATCTCTCCCTCTCATAAAACTATAAACTATAATTCTTTTATGCCCTCATATGAATTTAGTTCTCAAGTCTCTATGCAGTACGGGAGAGAATTGGCGTAAGCCTACAGAGATTTGTTTTTTTCCCCAACCTTTCCATCTTCTCAGCTGCATCCTGGGAAGCCGTGTCTCTGTAACAAGGGTTTGCTCAGTGCTGACGAAGCTGACGGCTGATTTAAGATACTCTGTTCCACTGTAATCCTCATTCCTATTGAGTTCTGATTTCAGACGGAACCACAGAGGGACAAGGTTGGAATTTCTGTTTCCATTAAGGTTTAAGTATAAACACAAATGCTGTTTAAAAATCACACACGTCGCGGCTTTCCGTCGGCGGCTGCACCCTTTAAAAGGACAGACGCTTTAAACGAGGTGGCACTGTGGGGGAGGCTGCTTGGTGCTTTGAGGATGCTCAGATTGCCTCCTCCATCTCCCTCTCTCTGTAATGGGGCTCCCTGCTGGTTCTGTGCTGGAGAGGTTTCATCCTCCTCTCATTTCCCAGACGTCCTATCTGCTGCCTCGTCCTCCTCACTCGCACTCCCACTCGCCTCGCCTTGTTGCCGCAGCGCAGCGCAATAAAGCAAGATGAAAGCCCCCGAGTGGAAAGTCAATACGGCACTTTCACCGGGGGCCTCGTCCTTCATCGCACCTAGGGAAAGGGGCGTCATAAATACCCTCTCTCGCCTCCCAACGTAGAGCCCGTATTGATCAGGGCTATCGATCTTAACTGCCTTTAATTGGCTGCTTCTGATCAGACACAGTGAAAGAATGAGATGCAAAAAAACAAAAAAAGAGACGTCGATGAAGATGGAGGCTCTGATCTTTCACAAAACATCACCCCTGTAACACTTCTGTAGCACCTCTTTAGCACCCTGTTGCCACCTCTGTAGCATTGCTTTACCGCCTCGTTGCCACCTCATTAGCACCTCTGTGCCATTACTGATTTGCAGAGAAGACAAACAGCCAAATGTAAACACCGTCTTCTCTAAACAACCCCTGTGTGGTCTGGACCTTCCACTGGACAAACCCTGTAACACCTTATTTCTGAGGAGGGTTTGGTCAGTGGAACAGTCCAACCTGAGCAGACAGTGTTCGAATCCGGGCAGTGTCCAAGAACATTGGAGATGTTGGCCATTCTAGGCATGGAAAAAGATGGCAAATGGACACAGCAAGCATGGTCCGTTCCTTCACCCTGTCAAAAGAAGCTGTATGACTCACTGAGGAACAGTGTCCTGCGGGCCGCCCCCCGTGTACCACCCCGTCATGTGCAGAACTGGAGAGGGTGAGAAAGAGCTGCATTTTTCTCCTGTGAGAAACTCAAAGTTCATTTAAGGTAAAAAAAAACCCAAACAAACAAAAACAATAAAAAGCCAAAAACAATTTTCCGTTTAATTTCAAAGTTTCACACCTGACAGATCAGCGTGTGCACATGCTGCTTTCTAACAGGTAATGAAACCTTAAACTTCAATTACAAAACAGCAACTACTCTCGCTCTCTCGATCTGCTTCATCAGGATTGTCGATACTGATCAGAGTATTGATCGGTGATAGGAAAGCTCGGAGTGTGTGTGTGTGTTTATTGCTGTTAATCAGATCTATAGAAAGCTCTGACGCTGATGAAACGTGTGACGGCGTCTCTGCGTAAAACAGCTCTGACAGCTGAACGGCTCTGAACCATTATTTATGATGGAAACCAATTTTGAAATCGACAAACACATGATTAGGATTAAACAATCTGCAGGCGGAGCAAAACTCAGCCGTCAATCATCAAAATCAACCCGAGCAGCCAATATTGGGCTCTGCATCACCACTGTACCTGCCCCTGTCCATCTCCATCTGTCTGTCTGTCACTGGAAGGTCATTTAGGTAAAAGGTCTGGGTGCAGATTAGAGGCCAGTGGGCGAGTCCCATAGATATCGATCGAAAACAACCCCATTAACATTTAAATGGTCGAGGTCAAACATACATCCGGACCCTTTTGTTTACCCAGACCGAGTACGAGTTCATGTCTACTGTTCATCACTGACGGTGAGACCCAAACCCGCACCCACGTTTCCAAATACGGGTGCAAAGCCATGCCTGTGAACGCCACGAAGGAACAAATTAAGGAAACATAAGAGAGGGGCAGAGTGTGGTATGAAATTCCCTCTGCACTTTTTGACTCCTCACACTTTTACAGAGGAACATTTATTATTATTAGATTTGTGCAAGCTGATCCAATGTCGCCGTAATCAGAAATGCAGCAGCACATCGATCAACATGGCAACAAATAAAAACCAGGAGAACTAAACGAGGCAGCGGGTGATTCGGCTCTGGCCTCCGCGCTGCTCCTCTCGCCATGATGAAGGTACAGGTGGATTTGGGGAGACAGGTGAGAGGGGTGATTTCTCATCAGAGACCCTTCAACTCGCCCTTGTGACAGAGAGAGAGAAGGAAAGAGGGACACGGAGAGAGTGCAAGAACCTGGAGATGGATCAGCATCGATGGCTTATAGTGTTTAATTAGTAACATTCCTACTGCTGATAAACTGAACGGTTCTTCTGTCGGTTCTCTGCTCAGGTTCCACCTACACTCACTGAAAATGGAGGCAGAACCCCCCAGGATAAAAGCATTTATCACTGGGGGGTGGGGTGGGGGGGGGGGTTGCCTTTAACGGTATGGGTCTGTCAACTGGGAAAACTAAATCCATGTATCTTTAGAGTCCATTATAGAATTCCTTACAGGATTGCTGTTTGATAGGAAGGAGTGTTGGGGTGATTCAAAAGGCCTTGTGTAGACAAGGAGCCCAATGTATGAACCTAACCAGTGAGCTGAGGAAAATGTGGGGGTGCAGCACCCTATCAAGGTGCTCCAAAGTCCTACTGGTTCCCTAAGCAACTGACATTTTATTCAGAACCTCACTACATTTACAGCAATTAGCATCCAGGTTACTTCCAATTAATACAGTCTTACAATCCAAGCAATTGTGGGTTAAGAGCCTTGCTCAGGGACCCAACTGTGGCAGAAGTAGGAATTGAACCCTGGACTTTATGGTCCATAGTCCAGTACCTTAACCACTAGGCCACCACAGTCCGCTCACTAAAACGGACCTGAATCAGCTCCAGAATTCTGACAACAACTGGTGGTTCAGGGTCTATGAGACGTCGAGGACGAGGACCCATCTAGAATTATCTTGGGCTTTGAAATCACTCCCACTATTGTGTTTGGGACAAATCCTATAAATTATCAAGAACACCATCAGATATTACAGTTCCCCTGGCAAAAAGCCAAAAGTTGTTCCCCCAGAGCCTCATATAAGGGTTTCAATCTGCCCTTATAGGCTAAATCTCAATTCAAATTAAAAGCACAATACACGATCTGGTTAAGATCTGGAGAACTTGAAGGTCAGGGCAACACAAACTCTGTCCCTCAAAGCATTCCTGCTGAAAGAGGCTATTGGGGAAAACTGTCTGCAACATAGTTTGGGAAGGTTGGTACATGTGAGAGTAACATCTACATGAATGCCAGGACTCGGTTTACCAACAGACCATTAACCAGACCATCAGACAGTCAGTTATTCACTTCACCTGTCAGTGGATTTAATGTTCTGTCTGATCGGCGCATCTGTGGGCGTTACTGGAGTTTAAATAATGATCGCCTCGGACAGAGCCAACAGGCTAAATACAGGAAATGGAAATCATTTATCAGAGATGCAAACAGCAAAGCCTCAAACACAGAAAGCTCCAGAATCTGAAGATAGTGATTAATAGAAGATGGTCGTTACATAACCGTCCTTTCTTTAAGACAGCAAAAACATGCTGTCCACAAATAAAGCAATGTTTTAAAGGAAACAATACCAGAAAAAGCTGCAGGTTTGTTTCCTTCAGGAAATGCACAGAGACCTAAATAATGAAGTTGAGCTTGGTTTGTGCTGGGGGAGGACAGTTCTACTTCAGTCATGGAACCAACTTTAGTGCGGAGCTTGCAATTCCTTTTTTAACGGAGCAGAATGTAAATGTGTGCGAGTCGAGTACCGTCAGTAAAGGGCAACATTAAACGTTTTATTTTTACATTTCTGAAAGTTCATTTTTACCAGAATTGGTCAGAGGTGTAAAGTCATTCAATGTCATTCTTCTCCCTTTGGTTTAGGGGACTACGCTCCTCATTCTTCTCCCTTTGGTTTAGGGGACTACGCTCCTCATTCTTCTCCCTTTGGTTTAGAGGACTATGCTCCTCATTCTTCTCCCTCAACCCGAATCACTGGGATTCCCGTTTTTATTTTTATTGTACTAAACATTTACGTTTCATTCTTTCTTCCTCTTGTTCTGAGCATCTCACCCTTCTCCCTCCAGCCCTACTGAACTCCTCATTCTTCTCCTTCTAGTTCTAAGGACCAAGTCCCTCTGTTTTTTCCTTTCAGCCCTGAGGACTGAGCTCTTCTTACTTTATATTTCTCCCTCATGTACTGAGGATGCAGCTCCTTGTTCTTCTCCCTATGGTTCATAGGACAAAGCTCCTTGATTTTTCTCCCCATTGCCCTCAGGACTAAACTCCTCATTATTCTCCCAAGCTTCACATTTTTCTTCTTCTTGTTCTGAAAACTCAGTCCTTGTTCTTCTCCATCCAGCTCTTAACACTGAGCTCCTTACTTTTCTCCATCCAACCCTTAATACTGAGCTCCTTACTTTTCCCCATCCAGCTCTTAAGACTGAGCTCCTTGTTCTTCTCCATCCAGCTCTTAAGACTGAGCTCCTTGCTTTTCTCCATCCAACCCTTAAGACTGAGCTCCTTGTTCTTCTCCATCCAGCCGTTTGGAATGAGCTCCTTGTTCTTCTGCATCCAGCTCTTAAGACTGAGCTACTTACTTTTCCCCATCCAGCCCTTAAGACTGAGCTCCTTGTTCTTCTCCATCCAGCCGTTTGGAATGAGCTCCTTGTTGTTCTCCATCCAGCCCTTAAGACTGAGCTCCTTGTTCTTCTCCATCCAGCCCTTAAGCCTGAGCTCCTTGTTCTTCTTCATCCAGCCGTTTGGACTGAGCTCCTTGACAATTTCCCACCAGCCCTCATTCTTCTCGCACTGGTTCTGAATCCTGAGCTTCTCATTTCTCTCCCTTTAATCTTGTTTCAGTACTAATGAAGTTCTGCATTCTTCTGAGAGGGAACTGCTATACATGGTCTTCTTCCACACTTAATGAGGAGTGCACACTCACCATTTAGGAAACAATAAACCTACCAACTTATGGGTGCACACACACACACAGACACACAGACACACACAGACACACAGGCACACACTAATTACTGCCATATCTGGCTTTATGAGGCGGGACGAGCTCCACCATTTACTGTCGAATAAAGTTCCTGAAATAGAAGCGCCACCACACGCCGACTAAATACCTTCATCCACTCTCAGTGCGAACCATAATAATAAAGCTTCTCTTATTTATACACCGAGTTAAATAAACGGAACAGCTGTGGGAGGAAGCGGGTGCGCACCGGAGCAGGATGGGAGCTCAGTGTGTTTGGCGCTTCATCAGTCGAATTGTGTGACTGTAATAATAAGGAACGCTTCAAACGACAGACTTTATCACTGCAGACATGACCGAACGTATTTACAGTATATTCAATGGGGTCACTATGAGACTATATGTATCAGTATTGTCATTATGGGATGGAGTCATCATGGAAAAAGGCTGAAATCAGTAGGTTGTTAGAACAGTTTCAGGTCAGGACGGGGTAAACAGGGAGCAGGATGGTATCCATGACCAGGGATTTGAGGATAAAGTCAATATAAAATGCAGACAAAGAGCAGGTAACAACCAAAAAGAAAAGGGAAAAAAATAGACATTACCCTAGGTACAGTAGGAGGAGCTGGACCTTCAGGCTTCTGCAGAAGGACACGAGACATTGGGTCAGTGTGACCAGTGTGGGACGCCCATTCCAGCAATGAGAAGCCTTGTGGGCATGGCTCCATCTCAGACAAGGATGTACCAGACATCCTGAAGCCGAAGACCTGATCTGCTGTGGCGTTTTTAATTAAAAAAATATGAAAACAGTATCGCCGATTTACAGTAGTGTCTGTAGTGGAGCAGTGGAACATGATGGCAGAACAGCAACATTAATAAAACAACCAACCCAATGGTGGCCTAAGACTTTAGCACCATACTGCACGTCATCAGAATGCATGCCAAATATCAGTATGGAATCAGAAAGGGGTCAGAATGGCCTCAAAGTGACAGTGAGGAAGAGTGGAAAGAGTGGGAACTGGAAATCCAAACGATGATCCTATAAAGCAGTTAAATCTTAAACTAATAACTGGTGGGCGTGGCCACAGTTTGTGCCAATCAGGATGTTGTAGTTACAGAAAACCAAGATGTTGCACTTGTAAGACCGTTTAAATAAAGATTTGATTTCTGTGTTGCACTCAGAGCTTCACTGTCCAGGACAAGGATTGAGTAATGAGCCAGGCCATCTGTACTCCTGAGACACACACACACACACACACACACAAGATATTGGACTAAATAACACCCATTATATTTTTTATTTGGATTTATGTATTCATTATATTCTAGGCTTCCTGAAATTCTCTCTCCAAGTTTCTTTCTAATCACATTTTCCTTGCCACTGTTATCACATGTTTGCCAGGTTGGGGCTGCCCTGAGTACATGCTGTACTGGAAAGAGTGCCGTATAAATAAATCTGACGTTGCCTTCCACATACACAGTAGTCCCTTCATAAAGCACTTGCATGTGAAACGGATCCTGAAGGAATAATAAGAGGAAGTCGTGAGCCTCTGGGATTGAGTACAGTATGGATACGCAGAGAAACTGTAAGACATGGGGCAATAATTAAAGCTGTACCTTAATGTTGTGCTGCACTGCTGTAGATAATGGGGCTGCTGAGGTCCTGCATACCTGCTAGCATCGAAGTGGGATAATGTAATTATTAGTGGCGAAGATTTTCTGCCTTATTGCTTAATGCACCTTGGTGTGCGAATAGCTCCAAAAATAAGCTGCACATTACTAACTCGTTTCTGACCTACTGGAGCACTCCAATATTATTTGATGTAAGGCACAGTATTCGAACACAATGTACCCTAAAACAAAAAAAAACCAACAACAGAAAACTGGATTATATTAATATGATTTTCCCTTATGCAAACTCAAATACCAGTAAACCAGTTCAAAGTCAAAGGGAAATGGAGTAATTGGCAGCACAGGGTATAAGGGGTGACCCAGGACTGCCTAGACAGAGCACCAAGCAAGCAAGCATCTGCTTAATTGCGACGGTCGTGTTTGTAAATTCTCTACAAACTTTTCATCATGTATGGCTTCGACCAACTCCTCTCTGACCCTTTTCTCCTTCCACAGGTGGCTAATTAAGTGAAGCCAGCTTCCAAGCTGCTCTTCCTGCAGTTCCATGTCTGTCCTTGTCCATGTAGCACTTTGTCTCACTTCTTCAAGGTGCTTTCGTTAGTGCGCACTTTGTGTTGACGTTCCCTGTTCCGTGAGAGCCCCTCCATTTTTGGGCAAGTGTAAACAATCTAAACGACAAGGATTTGTTTCGAACCTTAATCGAAAGAAATGACTCCTGTCCAAACCTTGTTATGAATAAAAACTCATTAAAGAACAAAAATAACAGTCCAGGCTGCGTTTCCTCTTCGGTTTGATGGTTAAATTTCCGAAGCGTTCCGTGGAAAAGTTCCTCAAGTTCCACATGCTGGGTTTTAATGTCGTTCTCTCTCTTTTTCTCTCAGACGGAGCAGCTGTAACTGCACTTTCACCGCCGCTATTTCTCAGTAAGAAGCCAAATCCTTAAGGGAACGGGAAACCAGAGCGTTAATTACCGTCGCTTCACTCAAGATTAACCAAGTACCAAATTACCCGGCGCTCTCTCGTACTCCCTCTCCTGCTCCGTCTGCAGGTCTCTCACCCAACTAAGCCCTTCTGTTTCGTTGCTCAAGCCTTAAATTTCACTCCACACCCTGTTCGAGCTCCAAAGCGTCGATCTAATATCTAACGGATCCATCGATCTGGCTTTACTCCCCCTTAAAATCAGGTCTTAACACCAGATCCAGATCTTACCCTGAACTCTCAATCCCCTCCGTCCGCTGTGTCTTTACGACGCCGACGCCATTTAATCTGATTTAAGACGCGAATAAAAGGTGAACCTGTACTCTGTGTTCTTTCCACCAAGCCTTAATTCCACCTTAAACTTCTTTATAGACTTTTTCTCGACAGATCAATATGTACAATGGTTCTGCATTTTCACTCGGAACGCGCTGCCAAAAAACAGCGGCTCGGGGTTTTAAACACCAGTCGAAAGATCGATAGGAAGAGCTACAGAACAAACTCCAGAGCTCTGTCAATCGTGTATCTTCTCTCATTCGTTAGGAAGATAATGGTACACGGCGCGAGAGGGATTTTAACTTTAAACCACTCTTCTAGCTCGAGCTTTCATTTAAAGTCTAATGTAAATTCCTAAAATCTGATCCCTGAACGTAATTACCAGTGTGCTGCAGGAGACGCGCTGATCCACGTTCAATTGCTTTAAGACTACAGGGGGTTCAGGTTGAATTATGTTTACCAAAGTGTCCAGACTAATAATTACTCATGGTGGAATTCAGCATTTTAGCAAATCAAATGACTTAAAACTCAGTTTTAACTTTGTTTGCTCAGAAAACTCTTTCTCAGGAACAGCATGTGAAATCTACTTTGAATTCAAAGACCCTGTAATAGACGTTGACTAAAGCCTGTGTCTCACTGGCTGTCTATGGTGTAATTAATGCTCATACATAAACAGCACAATAACAAGCAATTCAGAGCAGAATTTAGCAGATGACGCCCTTTAAATGTTGCACCTTGATGCAGGATTTCTCCTACCATGATCAAAATGGGGCGTAACCAGATGTGCTTTAACCATTTAAACAATATATACAGGGGTTAGACAATGAAACTGAAACACCTGGTTTTAGACAAAGGTTTAGCTATAGCAGCCCGGCCGTGTATATTGACCCTGTGGA
>JAUZSU010012311.1:0-11083 GCA_034780255.1 Parotocinclus maculicauda
AAGCTACCACAGTTGGGTCCCTGAGCAAGGCCCTTAACCCACAATTGCTTGGATTGTAAGTCGCTCTGGATAAGGGCTTCTGCTAAATGACATAAATGTTATGTGATTAAAATCATATCATGTATCGTATTGTGAAACCCTTTCCAATACCCACCCCTACAATGGGCATTGTGAACTGTTGCTAAACATTTAGTTGTAAGACGTAGAAGTATAATACTGTATAATTAAAACATTTAACATATATGCAAACTAATTAAAAGCCATAACATCTGTTCTGTATCTTCTCCTGTTATATGACAATGCTCATTTCTCTGTGTGTAGGTTTAGGTTATATTTTCCCTGAGCATATGATTGTTGGGTATTTGATTTCAGTGGGCCTTCAGTAGTCCTATAGCTTGCACCCACATGCAAGGCAAAGCTCGGCCTGTGATGCGGACTTCTAACACACTCGCCAGCTGCTTGAACTCTTACTGGCCTCCAAATCCAGTCGTTTCTAGGGGGAATATTTTGAAGCATTAACATTTACTAACCCGTTTTAAAAGCCAGCTATTTTAAAGTGGACGTGTGCGTAAAGAGCTCGTCACCGGGATGGGAATGTGAGATCCATCCGCAGGTCTGCATGGTAATTACTGGCTCTTGGGGAAATGCGGCGGGGCCTTGTGAGGCCTCTTCAGCTATTTTTATCTTGCGCGAGAGCACCCGGTTCCGCGAGGAAAAGGGCGGCTGACTTTCATCTGGGGGATAAAAAACATTGCAGTCAAAATAGCAATTAATTGGATATAAACATGCCCAGTAGATCCTGACTCACCAAACAACAGGGTTACAATATGGGTCTGATGGGGCTGAGTGGTCCTGACAAACTGGGACAGTAAAAAAACGTATATAGATAGATAGACAGGCAGACAGACAGATAGATATTGGTATGGATGATAGGTAGATAATTTAAAGCTTCTAAATATATACAGTGTATATACAGGCATGCCTGTAAGGTAATTGGTGTTTCCAAAGATCCCTTAGCATGTGAGTGTGTGTTAGTGCATGTGCTCTGTGATAGATTGGTGTCCTGTCTAGTGTTGTTACTGCCTTGTGCCCTATGCTAGACACCAGATTCCCCATGACAGGGACCAGGATTAACTGGTTAGAAAAATGACTAAGAACTGCTGAATAATCTGATCATGTCCATACCCCATCACTGTCAGTGTGTTTTAACAATCTTGGGTGACCATACACCCTACTGAACAGTCAATGTGGGGGCACTCTGGTCCAGTTTAACACACTTCCTGTTCACCCCCATGAATATGTCACTTACTACTCAATCACCATAATCAAGTTTGCATAATCAAACAACTTTCTTTGACTTTTCATTTGCTTTTCGGATTATCTTGTTTAATGAAATTAAATAAAATGCTTTTTAATGGCTTCATATTCCTTTTAAAATGTCCCCTAATTTTTGTGAGCACTGTATATATTATGAGCAGGTGACACTAATACACCACTCTCGGCAGCTTTCAAGGAGACAGCTTTCCTCCTGGCGGTGTCCTCAGCAGCTCTTTCTCACACACTGGCCAAAGCTTGCAGCTCGGGACGTATGGAACGCTGCACCTGCGACGATTCGCCGGGTCTGCAACAGCGTGAGGCATGGCAGTGGGGTGTGTGTGGAGACAACTTGAAGTACAGTACCAGGTTCCTCAAGAAGTTCCTGGGCCAGAAACGGGCCAGCAAAGACCTGCGGGCACAGGTCGATGCACACAACATAAACGCCGGCATCTGGGTAAGTCAATCTTAAACTTAAGAGAGTATATCCCTTGAATTGTCAGTTCTGTCACATTGTCTTTGTACCTAAAGGGGGTTTAAAGTATCTCACTAAGGAAACCACTCACATTTTTGTAACTATTTTATTATAACTTTTCATTGGACAACACTGAAGATATGACACTTTGATACAAAAGTAGTCTTATAATAACTCAGCACACAGCCATTAATGTATAAACCTCTGTCAACCTACCTCTGTCTGTCTGTGACTCTGTCTGTGACTGTGGTAGCCTAGCAGTTAAGAGACTGGACTACGGACCAGAAGGTCCAGGGTTCAAATCTCTCCTCTGCCACAGTTGTGTCCCTAAACAAGACCCTTAACCCACAATTGCTTGAATTTTAAGTCGCTCTGGAGAAGGGCGTCTGCTAAATGCTGTGAATGAATGAATGTAACAAAAGTGAGTACACCCCTAAGTAAAAATGCCCATATTGTGCCCAAATGTCAATATTTTATGTGGCCACCATTAATTTCCAGCACTGCTGTAACTCTCTTTGACATGGAGCTCACTAGAGCTTCACAGATTGCCACTGGAATCTTCTTCCACTCCTTCACGACAACATCACAGAGCTGGTGGAAGTAAGAGACCTTGCACTCCTCCACCTTTCACTTAAGAATGCAACACAGATGCTCAATAGGGTTTAGGTCTGGAGACATGCTTGAGCTTTACACTTCTTTAGCAAGGTGGTGGTCATTTTGGAGGTGTTTAGGGTTGTTTATCACCTTGCAATACTGCCTGCGTCACAGTTTCTCAAAGGGCGGGTGTCATCATGCCCTGCTTCAGTATGTCACAGAACATGTTGGCACTCATGGTTCTCTCAGTGAACTGTAGCTCCCCACAGCCAGCAGACCTTATGCAGTCCCAAACCATACCATTCCTGTCACTATGCTCAACTGTAGTCAAGAAACACTTGTCTTTGAACTCCTCTACCAATATATACCAAGATAAATATGTTCATCATGGTCTCATCAGATCACAGGACATGGTTCAATGTCATTAGTCTGCTTGTCTTCAGCAAACTGTTTGCGATCTTTCTTGTGCATCATCTTTAGAAGATGCTTTCTTCTGAAACAACAGCCATGCACACCTGTTTAATACACTGTGCGGCGTATGATCCGACCACTGACAGGCTGACCCCCCACCCCTTTAATCTATGTAGCAATGCTGGCAGCACTCTTACATTTATTTTCAAAAGCCAACGTCTGGATATGACGCTGAGCAATTTCACTCAGCTTCTTTGGCCGGTTCTTGGTGAAATGTGTCATGTTAAACCACTGTATGGTCTTGGCCACCGTGCTGCAGCTCACTTTTAGGGTATTCTTCGCATAGCCTAAATTAACAAACCTGCTTCCCATTCACACCCAAGACTTTAACACTAACGAGATCTAACCAGAATCACAGATCGCAATGAGGGACCTAACCCTGAACAGGGTGCCAGTCCAACTCAGGACATATGTACACACACTCACACGCTTCAGAGATGGATATAATGTATGTCTTTGGAATGTGGGAGGAAGCCAGAGTAATCTGAAGGAAACCCACATACAAACTTCACGCAAATTTACAGTAAGATACGATTTTACTCATTTTAAAAAGTAAAACAAAATAGAATATTAACGTATGATGGTCAATATCGATTTTAATAATTAAATGTATGGGAAACACAGTATCTTGGTTATTTACTTAAATATACTGGTACATATATTATATCAGGTAATATGGTACAATTTCACAGAGCATATCATGGATGTTAAGTGACCATACCTGTATATATTGTATATAAACTGCTTACAAAAATAGGGAATATTTCAAAATGAAAACGAAGAGGATACCACAAGAGTTGCTAGACAATCTGATTCTGTCCATACCTTGTTGCTGTCAGTGTGTTTTGGCAGTCTTGGGTAACCATACACCCTACTGGACAGTCAATGTGGGGGTACTCTCGTCCAGTTTAACATGCTTCTGTTCACCCCCATAATTATATGACTTGCTACTCAATCACCATAATCGAACAACTTTCTTTGCCTTTCATTTGCATTTCTAATTATCTTGTTCAATGAAATAAAAGCAAATGCTTCTTTTTTTAATTGCTTCATATCAATTTTTTAAATATCCCCTAATTTTTGTGAGCAGTGTATATATATAGTGCAAATGGACATGACTGGTGGAGCTTTCTTGATCTGCTCCTGCCTGGGGCTGAACCTTTTAGAGACTTTGGCCCTGTT
This sequence comes from Parotocinclus maculicauda, assembly GCA_034780255.1. NCBI lineage: Eukaryota > Metazoa > Chordata > Actinopteri > Siluriformes > Loricariidae > Parotocinclus > Parotocinclus maculicauda. The sequence goes on from JAUZSU010012311.1 coordinate 4,037, forward strand.
TTCCCTCACTCTGCTCTCATGGATAAGTCTGCTTCGTGATGGAAGGGTGCGACCCTCGTTGACAGCGGCCTGGAGCACCCTTTTTCAGCGTGAGTGGTGCGAGCACCGTTAGGCTCTCTAGATCCAGGTGTTTCTTCCTCTGGTCCAGGCTTGCTGTGGGGGCCCTGTGAAAATTAGAGGCTTCACACTGGGACGATTATATCAGACAAGCATTTTATAACAAGCCTGTAGCTGGAATACAAGAAGCTTTAGAGAAGATAAGCTTTCAGGCTCAAGTTCTGCTCTTTTTCTTACTTAACACCTAGGGCCAAAGGCAAGCTGGTTAACTAAAAGCTCCTGACCCTCCCCTCTCAGTTATACTGATCTCTCTGTATGACTGAGTGAGAGAGTGGAGAGAGGCCCTCTGGGGAAATTCATACCTGTACAACGTGGAATGAGAGCCCCCTCTCCTAGTATTGCCCCTGGTCATTTTTAACTAACCCCTGAGTATGTGGTGACCTTTTGCTGCCCATTGTCTCATTCCATCAGGACCTACTGGGTGAACTCTTGACCACATCCTAGACCATGTGGTCATTTAATAGTCCATCCAGTGTACAGACAGGTAGCGCTTGCAGATATGTCTCTCTCAATATACATGATAATGTATAAACTGACAACAGGACATAGGGGTAGAGTTAGGGGTTAGGATTAAAAAGATATTGAATTATTATGTATAAGAAGACCTGGAATGAACTTCTGAAACCATACGATGTTCATAGATTCAGAACAGTGAGGTGGTCTTCCTAGGTCTTCAACAGCTGTACATAAAGAGTGGTACCAAACAGGAGGGCACATTGTGTTCCAACAAATTAATGGCACTTTTCATAGACAAGAATGGAGCGATAAGATAAAAATTGCTTTCTCTCAAAATCTACATCAAAGCTTTTGCAATTGAACTATGATAAGTCTGAATTAGAACAGTAGAACAGGACAGTGGTGAAGTGATAAGTGTCACCATCATATACAAGGACACACCCCCAGAGGAAAATAACTCTGTCAGATAGGAAGCCAAGATAAGATTGTTACTAATGAATCGGTCTGATCAGCTCCTGTCAGCTCTTCTGTTTTGACACCACTGTTTTCCACTCTTACTTAAAAGCTTATTCATTCCCTCCTTTCTCTTTTTTAGGCGGTAAAGAATGGACTGGTGACAACCTGCAAGTGTCACGGCGTCTCCGGTTCGTGTGCGGTGCGGACGTGCTGGAAACAGCTCTCGCCGTTTTATGTCACAGGCCAGCTGCTCAAGTACCGTTACGACACGGCAATGCGTGTCCTCAGCGTAACTAACGCAGCCACGGGTGACACAGAGCTGGCCGGACCGGCGCGCCGAGGTGACACTGCTCCCCGGCCTCACCCTGCGGAGCTAGTGTTCCTGGAAGAGTCTCCAAGCTTCTGCCGGCCGTCACGCTACTCGCCTGGCACAGCAAATCGCTCCTGCGTCAAGGACACGAGCTGCAGCAGCCTTTGCTGCGGCCGAGGTTATAACACAGCTCTGCATCTGGTCACGTTCTCGTGCAATTGTCAGGTACGCTGGTGCTGCCACGTCGAGTGCCAGACCTGCTTGCGCGAAGAGGAGGTGTACACTTGCAAGAAACCCTGAGACAGACAGAAAAGCGAGGCAAAGCCAAGGAGGAGAAAGTAGTGCAAGTAGATTTTGGATAGATAAAGTGAGCAGGAAGATAGATGGTAAAGATACGAGCCGCAGTGGCAGAACGATCCATCCTCTATAACTCTGGCCTCTCAGACAAGTGTGGACAAAGTTGGAGCCTCAAGGCACAGCTGTCCGAAATAGGAGTGGCACTCCTGTCATGGAAGAAAAAAGAACATTGCAGGAATTCCATGCCCTCAGAGATTGCCCCAAGCAGAGAATGAGCCCCTCACAGAGGTCTGAACAGGACTGATCTTCTACTTGCTTCAAATTAAATGCAGGTTTGAGAATGCTACCTGGGGTACAGATCATTTCACAGGACACTTACCTTGTTGTAGGTGCAAGGCTGGATTTGGAAGACACTGAGTAATCAAAAACCTTAAAAGAGAGATTGTCGGTGCCACAGAAATCCACGTTGTGATCTGTCTGTATGTCTGTCTGCCTGCATTACTGTCTCGCTGTGAGAATCAAAGTAAGGGTGAAATATTATGCTGATAGTATGAAGCACTTATATGTGATATGCTATAAATAGTAGGTTAGTCCTTTACTTGGTGGTGGAGAAAGTAAAATGTTAAAGCAATATTTTATAGAGGGCTAAATGGCAAGGGCTAATACCACAGAAAAGCATTTCATCACTTCCATGTACTGAGAAAGGAACAGAAAACCATGTTAGTCAAGTCTCTTTTCCTCAGCAGTGGAGGAACAGATCGTACCTGCCATGTCTATCCGCTATCTTTTATGGTGCCTCCATTAGCCAAGAATGCAATGGCAGGATGATGATCCATTATAAAACCTTCCCTCTATCAGACATGGCCAATTGTGTTTGTGGAGGGACCATCGAGAACTGATCATGGGTCTTAGATTCCTGTGTTCCCATAAGCACCCAAATATCACTTTTAATGCAAGCCAAAGGGCAATAGTTGAATTTAATTTAATAAATACCATCAGGTTTTTCCCTGCTTATCCCGTTCAGGGTCAGAGGTACACTCTGTCTATGTCTACCACAAATTTATCTACCTGAGAAAGCAGTACTAATCTCAGAAATGAACTATACAATGTAGTGGTAAATTACTAATTAATGTACTCTATATTTAAATATCCATCTGCCTAGAATCACATCAATGGGGTTCTGTTATTTCTTTTTCTATATTGATGAAATACGGTAATTCAATGGTTAATTCCCAATTATACTCCAATCGTGATTCTCATTATATATATATATATATATATATATACTACCCCAGCATCTGCCCTCAGACTCATTACGAGAGCATTTTTTGCAAATAGGTTTCTGTTACTTTCTCAGAATTTTAATTGATTGTTTAAGGTATTTATCCATATTCTACACGTTTTAAAAATGCTACAGTATTCCTTCAGTCAAAAGGTATTTTCCATAACAGGGTCACGTCCTTGGAGACACTACAAAGTTGATGCCATTATGCAAAATTAATATGTTTCATTTTTTTTAAAACAGCCATTAAATGGTTAATATTTAAACAAAAGACTCAACTGGTTGTATGAATATACATTCAAGGCACATAATGTACTGCGCCGTTGTATTAAAAGAATTCCTATTAACTCATCAGTGGAGCATTACAGTCTGTTAGTGTGTGCAATCAAGATTCATCACAGCTGTGTAAAATTTGTAAACATTCAGCCCACTTGTTGTGTCGTCTTTATGCTGCCCTTGCACACACGAGTACCTCATTTCCAGGACAAAGATCACCTTTCATCACATTCTTTCCATAAAGCCCAATTTAGTCTCATCTGATCCCCTTTCATGTTGGTGAAGTCTTTGAAAAGCCTCATTCCATGCCCTTATTACTTTCCCTATTACCAATCAGAGGAAATAACAGCTCTTAATCTCGTGAAATGCCACGTTTCTCTGTGGCCGCGGAGTCTAGAGGTCACACACAGACCGCCCAATGAGCCTCAGTCATGCAGCTGCGATGGCCGTGTTCCCTATGGAAATGATCACCCTAAACACGTCGAAGATGTACCAGTATTATTTGAATGCGATACCGTGTGAATCAGTACCCATAAACCAGCAGAACTATTTAGCATGAAATTCATATGCAACCATTTTTCCAGAGTTAAATATTATTAGATTCAATGGTGGAACCTATGTGAGAGAATAAGTGCCTACTTGTGCAATATGTATGAGTGTGTGTGTGTACATGTCCTCCCAATGGCAGGAAAACCAGGCAATTGTGACTTGTGAGGACTCGTTTAATTATCTTCACTTCTTTAATTGCTTTTTTCTTTGTTTTTGTTTGATTTTTTTAAACCGCAACTTTTATTTGAAAAACCATAAGAGACAGATTTGCCTAAGGTTACTGAGGCTAAGGTTAAGGTTAGGTATAGGTGTATCATTAATTAGCTACAGTAATCATTAAGCCCATTGGAAAGTCCTCACAAGGATAGCGGGACAAACGTGTGTGTGTGTACAAGCACGCTGCACTGACAGGAAGAGAGCTTCACTGAAACTGACCACATCAATCACGTAGAGGAAAGTCCAAGTTTCTAGTGTCATGGTTAGTGATCTGAGGCAGCTGGGACGTAAAATGTGGTTTGCAGAAAAGACTACATGCAGGAGTTTTTACGTTTCAATTTCCTTACGGGATTTCCATAAGGCCTGCATGAATCATTTTTCAGTTCTCTTCGTTTGCTGCTATGAACACAGTCCCAATCAAGCTTCATGTGTATTCCGTTGTAACTTGGTGCGCTCAGTTGTTATGGCGATTCTGGAAAATGTGACCTTCGGCCAGGACGAGGCAGAATCTAACTTTCATGAGTTCACGAAGAAAAACAAACAACATTATGGCACCCCAACTCTGGTCCTATGGGGATTCTGACCATTAGAGAACAGTGTAACGGAGACTAAGAAACTATGTAGTGAAACAGATGGATTACAGTCTGTAATTATAGAACAAAGTGTTCTGTATGGTAAGTGGAACTGATCAAATGGACAAATAAGTGTAGAAACAAGGAGGTGTACCTAATGAAGTGACTTGTGAGTGTACATCCATGCCATAAACATAAAAGAGTATGGTGTAATCGCACTTTTACAACACAAAACAAGAACTTGCACGTTGTGTTTCTAATTAAATTGAATAAAAACTAATAAAATAAAAACCTTTTAAGGTATCAGTCTGGTTAATGTTGTGGTTTTTGTGTTTATGAAAATGACAGAGCAATAAATGCATTCTGTTTTTTTAGTTTAGATTATCCACTCATATGGCTGTGTAGCATCTATAGGTTTGATTACTGTTATTAATATGTTATTAATAGGTAATTAAATCAATATTATTGAACCAATTTCTATATTATTGGCTAATTTTCTCATTATTTTAGCTTACTGTTTATTCTTTTGGCTGAGGTCTATTAGAATTTGATCACCATCTCACAATGACATTAAACATATATTTGAATCTATTTAAGATACGCAGTTTGAAGTGGAGAGCACATGTAGGAAATACCAGATTCATTTGGACGCCTTCCATTGTAGGATCTGTATATTGTGATTTTGTGTAAAGGACTACAACCATTGATGGAGCACATGCAAATGCATCCAACCACAGGGCAGCAAAGCCACATCCAGTGGCTGTTCTGTCTTTGTGTAAATGTTCGTGTTCATATAAAATTCCTCCAGTCTTTACCATATTTCCTTTCCAATGTCACCCTATTCTTACTCAGTTAGGGCTTTGGGCTAAGATAATTGCAAAGCTGATTTAAGAAAATGCTGTGAAAGTGTCATACACGGTGAGTCAAAAAACCAGGACACACCACATGCTGCGTTTTGGACTTTTTGCGAAGGCTACCACAGCCATTGTCGAGATTTCTTCGTTGGTAGAGGTCTTCAGACGACCAGTTTGTGGCTTGTCGGTAATCACAGTCCCGATTTCTCTGAATTTTGCTATGAGGGATGCAACAGTGCTGTGTGAAAATGGTTATCTTTCTGGGTGTCAGTTGTTGAAGTCTGTTGCTATGATACAGCAGCTGTGTTCCCCGGACATCAGAATAATCAATTCCAACTTCAGTTACCTGTGATGAACAACAAAAGTTTTTAACTTTCTGTGTTGTTAACCTTTGAACCACAGGAGATATTGCATATCTGATTGCGGCAGTTGATTTCTGAGACACTTGTGGTCTTCTTTGATATGTTACATGAGCACCTTCCCATTGGAAAAAACTTGCACTTGATCCAATATGGCGCCTATGTTCTGGACATTGCCATAAAAATAGGCCACCTCACCCATTACTTGCTGGGGTATTCAAATATGTCATTTTCTCTTTTGTTACTGAAATAACAAAGGGTGTCCTATGGCTTTTGACTCACCCGGTACAAATACATTTGGCCTTTTATGAGTGTTAACATTTTGCACATTTAATATGCACAAGGATGTCTAAGTATGTCTACTGGGAAATTGAATTTGTTATGGGTGAGAAGAAAATAGAAGGTTGATAAAATAAGGTTGATAACATTTTTCATTTTTCTTCAATGCTACAGTGAGAATTGTCATCTCTAATAGTTTATCATTTTACTTTGATCAGGAGCGTTACACAACGATGCTCTTGCTAAACTTTCCCTTAATTTTCACTTCTATGACAGGTTTTGATTTTCTGAAATGATTGCAGAATCATAGGCTTGGAAATTACAATGAATTTAATTGCCAAAAAAGAAGCAGAGTCTCTGACATGAAGTGGGAACACGTTATCCAGCTGGCTGGGAGAGATCCCAGACAGGCATTAATTATAGTTTTATAAACACCTGAAGACAACAGAGTTTTGGATCACCCTGATCTTCACGCTAATTTTGCCAGATTAGACACACCAGTTAAGCCTTTGTACTGACTAGAAATCACCTGTGTTTTGTACCGAACCTGTGTCTGGCATTTACCCACGAGCCATAGAGACAGTATTCAGACAAAGGAATTGTCAATAACTGCTAAGATGGCAGAATATCTAAAACAGTGTAAAATAATACTAATTGCATTTTGGAACAGTTTATTGTCTTGATTTGGATGAGGGCAGTGGTAGAAGTATGGCTTAGAGGCTAAACCAGAAATGTTTTAAGCAGACATGGATAGCTTGTTGAAATAGAAATTGGATCACGTGTAAGACTAGGCACTGGGGTTGTATTACAGGAATACTGAAATGAAAAAAGAGCCTTTTGTAACTTGTAACAGCTAGCGCTGTCAAATTCTAACACTTGAGCTTCACTGCACTATGTATAGTCGATTCCGGTTAATGGGACCACATTAGGACGCAATCGTTTTGGTGTTAATAACCGGCTGGTCCGATTAAACGAACATGCCCTATGTTACAAGACGGGACGTGCTATGTAACATATTAAATGT
>JAUZSU010012322.1:0-11083 GCA_034780255.1 Parotocinclus maculicauda
GTATCAAACCCAACTTTTTAAATAAGATATTGTAAATTTAGACTAATCTAAAACCGGCGTAGGCCTCTCTGCTGTAAGAAAATATATATATATACACTTTATTTAACTTTAGCTTTTTCTACTGTTCTAAGATGGAGAACCACTAGGGATTCACAATGTCATATGCGGTCTGCTGAGGGACTTCACTCTTCATTAGTGAGAGATAAGATGCTCTGTAGGACAATAAAAATACTATTTTGACCGGTTTGACAGTAACCAGACGTTTGTAACAGTTTGTTGGCAGAAACAGATAGGATAGGTGTAGGATATCAAACTGATATTAGCTTGACGTCTCAAGAATTACTTGACAGTAAATCAGATGTTTTGCCAGTACTCTGACTGAAATATGAGCTTAACCACTTCAGTTACTGAGCTCACGTATTATAGTTATCATTAGTGATAATTGTAGTACTGTGCATGAGTTGTTTGCCACCATTAATAATTATTTTTATTTTTAAATTTATTTTTTTAAATTGGTATATTTTACATATTATTGAACGAATACCTAGACTTTTCAGACTTTAATTATTCCCTCCATAATACTTTTTTTTTTTTTTTTACTAATCCTCATTCCAATCTTTGTGAGTTGTAGCCTATCTTAGCCTTAGCTGCTTTGGACTGTAGAAGGGTCAACTTGGCATCCCGATTAAGCTCTCAGATGATGCTATTGCTCAAGTCTAAGGGGAGGTCACACTGGTATGCGTTTACTACACTGCTCACAAAAATTAGGGAATATTTTATTATAGGATATTTAATTTTGAAGAATCACAATTTTGTGAACAGTATACTTGTAAAATAATTGTTTAATAATGCATACAGTCTTTTCTGGTTATATTATAATAAAGCCTGAAAAATTATTATATATGGTCAATATAGCGTTGCTAAAATAATGGTGCATCTAATCTCATTGTGGTCTAAGACTTTTGCACAGCACTGTGTGATATTGGAAGATAAACCAGGTGATAATTAATTAAGTATCATTATGCTATCACTTATCATGTATTTTTCCATTATATAATTATGTGTAATACTGATGTGGTAATCGTTTGTCTAAATTTCATCTGCCCAAATATGACTGACAGTTATCCGTATTGCTTGGGCTTTGCTTTATCACCTCCATTTGTCCGAGTATCTACAGACAGTATTTCTCCCCTGAACATATTTCACTGTCAGTTCTCTGAATGTGAGCACAAATTGGCCAAACACCAAAACATATATTCTGCCTGGAAATCATTCTTCCCTTTTAAAAACACAGTATGACTTTTTGAAAGCATTTGGGAGCATCTGCTTCAGCTGACTTGTTTTGTCAACCCTACAGTCCCGTCCAAGTGAAAATTGTGATTGAAGCATCCTCTGAGCAAAATGAATGTGTTTTTTTAGCATGTCGTCCACCGGTTTTTGACGGGTGCGTAATACAAAATAAATAAGCTAACCAATGAAATCTTCTGTTGCTCCTCCTTACGGTTCTTTTTAGACTGTTTTATTGAAGCGACAAAAACAACCCTCATATAAAAACCAGTTCTGCATATAAGAACCAGTTCTTCTCTTGTTAGGGAGTACAGCATCATGGCAGTGTTTTTGCTACACTGCGAATTAAGAACAAGCACAGAATTTTGCATGAGCCCAATTGACTAACAGACCATCAGGGAAACTTGCAGTACTCCAAACTTCTGACATTGGATGCCTATAGGTTCAAAAGAAGAAACTTATTATTACTATTATTATTACTATTATTATTCACAGCTTTTTGTTTCATGATAGTTTATTATACTCATATTTCATACACTTATAAATGCTTATACACCTGTATGATAATGCAGCTGTTGGTGAAGAGACTTAAACTCTTAAGTCTGGTTAACAGACCAGTAGTGAACCATAACTGACTGGGAGCTGCATTACAAAAAAGGTGCATATTCTGCATATCAGAGCAGTTTCTCCAACATGGGGACCTGCTGATACCTGTTGATAGCTCTATCTCCAGTAGGACTGTAACAATGATCTTTGCTCCTGATTCGATTAGATTTTCTCGTTATAATTGATTTTATATTTAATATATTTGACATTTTCAGGGCACGAAAAGTGGTGAAGTGGTTAGTGTAGTCATCTCGCAGCTCTGAGATCCCCAATTTGATTCTGGCATTGGCCCTGCAATCAAAAGAAATGACTAGATGATTTATTGTAAACAAAATGCTACATCTTCACTATATGGTAAGCCACTGACTAAAAACATTCCTTTTTAAATAACAGTTTAAAATAATCTGTACTTTTTTTGTATCGAATTTTTAACACAGAGTGGACATCGGTCCACTGCAATTAAGAGAAATTATGCATCTGCAATTGCATTGTCCAATTCATTTTTTGTCATGATGTAGCTTTACACTATTTTACTAGATTTTTCATGGGACTATACTGAAGATATGACACTTGGATACAATGTAAAGTAGTCGTTCTGCAGCAGTGTAAATTTGCAGGGTTTTAAATGAAATTGGCCAAATTGTGCCCAAAGTGTCAATATTTTGTGTGGTCACCATTATTCTGCCTTAACTATCTCTCTGGAATCTGACGAGATCATGGAGCTGGTGATGTTAGAAACCTTGTGCCCCTCCCCAGGTGCTCAATTGGGATAAAGTCTGGAGACTTGCTTTACCTTTACCCTCAGTTTCTTTAGCAAGGCAGTGCTCGTCTTGGAGGTGTGTTTGGGGTCATTATCATTTTTTAATACTGCTCTACGGCCCAGTTATGAAGAGAGAGAGGTGATCATGCTCTGCTTCAGTATGTCACAGTAGATGATGCCATTCATGGTTCCCTGAATGAACTGTAGCTCCTCACACCTGGCAGCACTCATGCAGCCCCAAACCATGACATTCCCACCTCCCATACTTGACTGTAGGCAAGACACACTTGTCTTTTTACTCCTCTCCTGGTTGCCACCACACACGCCTGACATCATTTGAACCAGATGCAGATGCCCTTATTTAGGCTGAGCAATCCAATTCCTTAACATTGACCCACGTTTATAACAAATCTCCCCTCAATGCAAAATCCCATTTTGTAAACATTTTTAAGGTCACTCGGAGATGAAACAGTTTTATTTTTACATAATATCCCTTCTGTGTCATTTTGTTCCCAATTCAATAAGACCTGAGGGGTGCCCTATATATCTGCCTAAGCAAATTACTTCAATTTTCAGAAGCTTGTGTCAAACGGGGCTTTTCTATGCGGCGTTTTCAGGAAAGTGGAGTTTTGACTGAGCGTCATGTTGAATTAGGATCAGCAGCCGTGATGTGGTACAGTGTGCATTGTACCTCACTGCTGGGTCTATCTCCCGACTCTGGGTTAAACCCAATGCCAGGACCTAATTTAACTCCCAAGCTTAAATCTATTTAAACAGACACATGTTTCTTATAACGTGTGAATGGACTTGCAGAAGGAGGAGCAAAGTACGTATGGTTGTTTGCTCATTTTTTTATACAGAATGTGGAACAGTAAGATAAAAACTGTAAAGTGTTGAGCAAGGAAGTTTAGTTTGTATACAGCCCAAATAATTGTGCAATGTTACATGTGTACGTTCCATATTTACAAACTATAATTCGTGGGTTAGCAGTATTTAAAGCTGCTGCACATACAGTTTTTGGAAGCCCTTATACACAGTTAATACAGAAGTGCATATTATTCTTCTTGATTGACATTACCTTATGCCGGTGTAAAGTCTACAGCCCAAGATCACTTTTCAACTAAAACATAATACATCAAGCAGTGTAATTAAGGAAAATGACAAAAAAAGCACTGCTTTTAAATATTTAAAAGCAAGTGCAATCTCTGCCCACTTAATTAGGAAGATCAAATATAAATAAAGCCTGATTAATATGATGATATTCAAGATTTAGGTTATCTTCATTAATGAGCTCTGTGAGGAGTTTGACTGTGATCAAGCTGTGATTCATGATTTTATCTTTGAGTCCAACACGACTATCTAAGTGAATTTTGCTGTTTACTATATTTACTATATTTGCGGTTTACTATATTTAGACATTTCGCAAATGTCCTTATTCAGAGCCATTTAACAACTGATAGTCTTACAATCCATCAGCAGTGGGTTAAGGACCTTGCAAAGACTCCCAAGAGTAGCTGCTTAGCAGAGATGGGATTAGATTTGGGTATTTGCATTTTAGCGTTTCTGATTCTGATTCTGCTTATCAGTTCCAGTTCTTATCGATTCCAAATTTAGATTCCAAAATGTGGCAAATGATCAGATATAAAAGAATGGCTGGCTAATGCAGGAAAGTCTAAAATGCCTAATGTCATGTAGTCCTAATGTCATGTCATGTAGTAGAAACAATGACCTAGGAACACCACATGCATCTCAAATGGCACTGGTTATAAGTACTTTCTATTGTCGAAAGGTAAGGTCATCATTTTTACATTAAGCTTTTTCTGTCCATTTAAACCTGTTATAAGTAAAAAGTTTAAGATATATAATCTACTAAAACAATGACCTGGGAACACCAAATGTCTATCAATTACTACTGGTAATTGAGTAGCAGTTTTTACATTCAAGCATTTTACTTATAATAGGTTTAAATTGGAAGAAAAAAGCTTTACCTGGTAAAAACTTTGGTTGTAAGCACTGGAGTCAAACATTCCTTGGCAAAAAGTGCAAACCAGAGTGTGTAGTGTATGTTTAACTTAGCATAAAATTATTTCTTTTTCAACAATGCTTCATCTAATATTTTCCCCTCTCCTTCAGCCCTCAGCCCTTGGATTTCCACCTTTTTCCACCCTGGTGTACGAGACTACTCCCAGCTCACGCTTGATCTTACCAGAAATGAACTGATAGTAGGAGCAAGGTAATGTTTCCAGTGTCCAGCACTGAATGCTGATGTTGTTCATTATTCATATATATTAAATACCCAGAATCAATCATTTTAAACTCCTGTACTATTTTTTTAAGTATAAAAGATTGTCTGGATCTTCCACTATGATAAATACACACTTCATTGCCTTCATCACCTAACTTGTATCCTTCTCCTCTTGCTCTGCAGAAACTACCTCTTTCGCCTGAACCTAAGCAACATTTCACTCATACAGGTAAGCAGCAGACGTTCCCAGTTTGCCCTCTCTATAAGGATTTTGAAAGTAAGACCTTTAAGCCTATGGGTTTTCACCGAGTGTGAGTGTGTTTAGCTTTCAGTCTCCTTTGGAAAGGCTTCAGAAGAACCAACCCTACCCTGAACAGAAAGTAACTGGGGTTCTCTTGAGCAGCTGCAGCATTTGATTTAAGCTTTTGAACTTCCACTTCAAACCTTTAAAATGACTATGGATGAGCTTGTGAAGCAGACATGGCTTATAATGTCATTTTATCTACACAGCTATCACCTGAAGAATTATCGTGCTCCAAATTCAATTCAAAATAGCTCATGTGAGCATCATATACCATCCATATTCCTCTGTAACAGCTCTGACCTTTGGATGGTGAGCATATCAGGGAAATATTAAATGAGTCGATTCTCATTTTTACGCCTCTCAGCATTCTGTAGAATGGTGCTTCCAGTTTTAGGCTGACCATACACTACAAGTTTTTAAAGACTAAAATCTGACACATTCTCATGTCTACAGAGTTCGTCTCAGGCTGGTCACAGGCTGTGATTTTGCAAAGACCGGTGATCTTTCTCGGTCATTAATTGCAAGACTGCAACTAGATTTCTTTGAAATAGTTTCCCAGCATGCTGTTGGAGAAAAGAACATGTCCTGTGATTTTATTTCCCTGCAATATGATTACCATATAAGCATGCAATTTCTTCAATGGTATATTAAAAAGACATGCAGAGACAATAAACATAAATAAGCTTACATACAGATTATATAAAAGTCCAATGATTGGAAACTAAGGAGTTATCTATAAATAATAATCTTATAAATATTGATGTATGTATCATACATCATATAGCATAGCCTGCCTTAAACATGCTTAAGCACAATGAATTAAACTACAGTTAGGCAAAATCATTAACATATAGCCTGTTTTATAATAAAGTGTCTTATTTATTAAACAATCTACAAAAGGTAATTTAAAAAATGATGATCATTATAGTGCTCATCACTCCACTTTGCATCACATAGTTCCTCATTTAGCACGGGTGAGTGCAGGAGAGTCTTGTACCGCTTGTTGCTTGCCAAGGGAAAAATAGAATTTCAGTAATCAAAGTATGCATGTGTATTTTCGGATTTCCAATGTACTGTAAAGTCAAAATTTGTCGTGTGTGTGTGTGTTGCATATCTCTCTTTGGAATACTGTACATCCACATATCAAAATGCTGCTCCAAAAGCCCCTTTGGGAATGACCCTGAGCCGTTCCTGTACTCGCTTTGTTGTTTCCTGTTTGTTGCTGAAGACAGCTCACTAACTGGTTGTCATTCACTATTTGCATGAGCCGAGGTTAACGACTTCCGATAATATTAAACATGGTTGATTTTTGTCGAAAGGTGAAGGCTATGAAAAGGCAGACTTGACACAACCATCCTGCCCAGCTTAGTTTCATTGTTTTATTCCATTCCAATTCAGCCTGCATGACTTCACTTTCTGTGGGTGCTACAACTTTGGGACTAAACAAGACGCATCTTTCTTCATCTGGACTAACTGGAGCGTCACAATCAGTGCCGGGGTCAAAACTGATGAGAAGAGATGGCGCCGGCAGCTGATGTAGAATGTCTGTGCCTGACACGAAGCTGTTAGAGAATTGAAGAGAGACTGTGGTGTTAGGTCAGACTGCTGTGTCTCCATGAACTTGTGAACGAACCAAACACCCTGATGTTTGTAATTATAAGAGCTGGATGTACTGTGTTTTGTACAAAAGGTACCCGTCATGTCATAATATACTTTTTATAGTGCTATGCAGACACTATAGGTGTCCTACATCTGTCCTTTGCAACTTCCTTTTCGCACATACCCCACACCATTAGCGTGTCTGTGTCTGTGTGTGTGTGTCTGTGTGTGTGTGTCTGTGTGTGTGTGTCTGTGTGTGTGTCAGGAGTAGGAGCTGAGCAGGAGCCAGCTCATCTCTGAAATGTATGCCCTAGTGTCAGCTTTGGCATTAGAGCTTCAGAGCCAAAGGACAGGCTTTTCCACTTTGACTGTGGTGGATGAGGTGGGAAGTGTTGGTGTTTTTTCGCCTGAATGCTGGGGCATTGTAAGAACTTACTCCCACCAGCATGCCTGTTAATAAGCAAAAGGTAGAAAGCTATAACGTAGAGGATTAGAGTGGCCAGAAAATCAGCTGTCAGCATTTTTGAAGTAGGAATGGCATTCTGCTTTCTTATGCACGTTTATGCAATAAGGTGTTATGAGTCACCTTCTTTTTCACAGTAAATTAATTTACCTGGGTTTAGTTTATGTTCAGATCAGGTATATTAGTATAGCTCTTAAGCTATAAAGCTACTGATTAAAGTAATCACACTATCTGAATCTAGGAAATGGCCCAGTAACTTTGCTCCTTAAGAACTGTATCTCTCTCTCTCTCTTTCTCTCTCTTTCTCTCTGTCTTTCTTTCTCTCTCTCTCTCTCTCTCTCTCTCTCTCTCTCTCTCTTTCTCTTTCTTTCTCTCTTTCTCTTTCTCTCTCTCTCTCCCCTCTCTCACTCACTCTGGACCCCCTTTTCTTTTTCGTCAGAGCTGAACTTCTTTCATTCTTCATGGCATTGATTCAACAAGGTGCTCAAGCATTTTTCTACAATTTTGGTCCATATTGCATGCTTACTACAGATTTGTCAGCTGCACAACCATGATCCAAATATCCCAACGATGCTATGTCAGACTGAGATCAGGTGAGCCCATGGTCATGTTCAAGGAACTAGTTTAAGATGAATTACAGAGATGATTAGAGCATGTTAGAGATTTGTGCTCTGGCTCTTTATTGTCCTGGAATCAGCTATCAGAATATGATTGTGTGACTGCGGCTTAATGCCTGTGGTCATTAAGGGATCACCAATACTCAGATAGGCTGGGGTGTTTAAACAATACCCTTTTAGTAATAAGGGGCCCATAGTGTGCCAAGAAATATCCCCCACACCATTGCACCACCACCAAATTCTGACCCTACCACTAATGTGGTTTTCTGGTGCTGTGGCTCATTTGCTTCAAGGTTTAATGCACTGTGCATTCAGAGATGCTCTTTTACATACCTCTTAACGAGTTGCTGCCTTTCTATAAGATCGATTTAATCTGGCCATTCTTTTTTGGACCATTCTCAGTAAACCCTTAAGATGGCTGCGTATGAAAATCATAGTAGATCAGCAGTTTCTGTAATACTCGGACCACCTCATTTAGCACCAACATCCATGCCATGTTCAATGTTGCTTAAATCATCTTTGAATCACAACAGCTTATAATGATCACGTCAAAAAGTTGCTTCAGTGTGATTTGGTTGATTAGATATTTGTGTTAACAAGCAGATGGACAGGTAAACCTAATAAGAAAGACAGACAGTTTTTGTATACTTTTTTTCAGTATTATTCACAGAAGTATTCTGACTTTCAGTATATCATGCCCCCCAGGCCCCAGAATTTGTATAATTACAGTTAAACGATGACATAACCAGGTCCAAATGCTATCTCTGCCTCTGTGGGTGCGATGGTCCTTCATACTGAGCTGACTGGCATGATGGGTAATGCTGGTTTGTCTGAGTCACAATAGTGATTCTACAGCTGAGACTTATTTCAGCAGAGATAAAAGGGGAGTGAGAACAGTGAATTCCTCTTTCCTCCTTTTGGGATGCAGGTGTGAAAATGTGTCAGATATGTAGACATCTGAGGCAAGCTAGTTCTGTATCAGTGACAGTCTATAGTTTGGTGTAATTCAGTCTGACTGTCCATCTGACTAAAAAAAAAATTTATTCTGTGTAGTAATAAGCAGATAAAATAGTTAGTTGTGATATTATTAGTGGTCAGGCCTGTGTACCTGATATGACCGTTGTTTGTATTCTTAGAAGGAACAATTTGTCCTTGTTCCATCTTGTCCCATTGCTTAAATGCTCAAATAAGGGAGTGTTGAGCTGAAATCCATCAGTGCTGTATGTTGTGGAGGAGGTTCTAGAAGGAGGAACTTGGCTCGATCTGAGCTGTCATGAACTGTAGTGAAAAAAGCGGGATGTACCTGGCCCTGCTGTCATAGATGAGTGCAAAAGAGAAAAAGAGCATGAAGATGGAGTGGGTTGTGCATGAGGATGAAGAGGTCTGCTCTGTTTGTTGAGCCTGTAGAAGATAAGCTTTCCTGGCTTAGCAATTCTGGAATGTAAACAGGCAGGGGCATAGGGGTTTGTGGAGTCTCCCTCGAATGGTGGATACCAGTCTCTTACATCCCTGTTTCATAACATGTCATTCGCTCCCACCTTCTAATAACTCTTAAGCACTATGTGGTAAATATGTCAGAACAACCTGTTCTTCTGTATGGTAGCTTATAAGCCAATACTATGTCCTCTGGTAGCCTACAAGTGGTTACACTTTCATCTGGTAACCTGTTCATCCCTTAATTCGAACTAAATTCACGGCTAAACTTTTCACAGTTTTCTGCATCAGTTTTAATGGTGGCAATTTGTATTAACTCCAGACTAATAAGATGAATTGTAATTAATTGCAAAGGCATCCACTGCCATTAAATTGACCTTATCACAAATTACTACATTCCAGCCACTGAATTTCAGCCCCACAAAATGACCTGCTAAAATCATTTCAGTGATTATCTCGTTAGCTCAGGAGAAAAGGTCAATGAGGACAAGACATCTGATATCACTCTGTCATGCTGATTTGAACAACAAACGGCATGCTTTAAAAAAGTAGTGGTGCTTTTCAATTTTCTTCTGTTAACCATGGTTACCTCTATGGAAATACGTTCAGTCATCATTGCATTGCATCAACAGGGTTTCATAGGCAGGGAAATTTCTGGCTGCAAGATTGTAAAATTGCTGGGATTCTGGGTTTCTGTTCTTTCCAATGAGCATATACACCCAATTTAATGACCAGTATTCACCTTTGGTATTAAGGAAATTGTTTGCCTAAAAGGTAATTCTGGAATTGGAGTAAGGCTTTTGACTGAACAGTAGTTATATGCTGCACTTTGCAAATCAAAAGTCTAATGTCCAAGCTAACTGTTTCCAGTGCAATCATTTTTTAGCTTCTCTAAACTTGTTAGAATGCGAGATCCTTTTAGATGTCTATATGTTGGGTTTTTTTTTTTGCGATATCCGAACTGACATTGTTGAGGATGTTACAGTCAAAAAGAGTTAAAATAATCAGTGCACCAGGTAGGATCATCTACTGCACATGCAACAGTATGTTCTAGTAATCAAGCTAGTGTTCTGCCTGAAAGCATATAACTAAAAAAAAAAAAAAAAGATTTAATTGTTAGACATGGTTATGCTATGCTTCGAAAAGCTCAAACTGAAAACTGCTTAAATGACTGCAAACTACTATATGTTGGAAATTGGTTGCCATTAAATACAGCTTGACAACTAATTTATTATTATTAAACTTTGGGAGGCTTCTGTCCACGACAGGCTTAAACCACCCAAGGAAGCACAAAACACACTCAGCAAACTTTATTGGAATCCTTTCTAAAATCATGCATTAAAGTGCCTTATGACAAGAAAAGTAACAGATGGCAAATAAATGAAATCACGATTGCAAAAGGCACTGTGCCATTTCAGGCCATTGAGAGAGATGGATTCTGTTGTATACTTAAGTAATAGAACACGAGAGGGAGTGTGTTGTTGCGAATAACATCACGGCTGTGATTCGGTCGTAGGCACGAGCCGAAGGCTCTTGCCGTAGATCGTCACAGCCGTGATGTTATTTGCGATAACAAACGACCTCGAGTGTTCTATTGCTTTTATACAAGTTTTTTTTTTTTTTTTTTTTTTTTTACAAAATAAATGAAGAAAATAAATCTAACAACATCAAAATTCATAATAAATATGCTCTAATGAGTACGGAGCCTTCCGCCAAAAAGTAGTTCCACAACAACAGTTCCATATACGGAATACGGCGTATAGTTTAT
>JAUZSU010012333.1:0-11082 GCA_034780255.1 Parotocinclus maculicauda
CTGTTATTTCATCTACGGCACTCGCCTTCGGCTTGTGCCTACGACCGAATCACAGCCGGGATGTTATTCGCGATAACACACGACCTCGAGTGTTCTATTGCTTTTATACAACATTTTTTTTTTTTTATTTTATTTTATTTTTTTTTTTTGTTTGTTTTGTTTTTTTAACAAAATAATTGAAGAAAATAAATAAAAAAACATGAATAAATTAATAATAAATATGCTTTAATGAGTACGGGGCCTTCCACCAAAAAGTAGTTCCACAACAACAGTTCCATATACGGAATACGATGTATAGTTTATACAGGCTAACACCACAAACGTTAACGAGGTCGGAACTAACTGTTGTATAAAATGAAATACGTTTGTTTACATCAGTCCATTTCATGCATCTTAAGTATCTGGTTTGATCTCGTGCTGAAAAAATAATAAGCCCACCCTTAAATTGATATCAAGTTGGTATTTCCTCATCAAGGAAATTATTCTTAACGAAACCACGTGCCACACATATTGGCACCCCTTCATTTAATACTTTGTTTAACCTCACTTAAACAAGTGTCTCTTGCAGATTGCAACAATTCCTTGGCCTGTCCAGTTGCCAAATGTTTTGCCACTCGGGCGTTTATGGGAACAGCTGATACACTAACTTTGGCAACCTAGCCGTGAAGAGGAGCCACAGGTTGAGCTGCAATCTGTTTTTGGCCAAATGTGCAGCAGTATAACATATAGAACCTGAATGCCTCCATGTCCAACTGTATCTCATCTTGTATCCAGGCTAGCCTTGCTGCAAACACCCTCCACCCGCACCTTGGACAATTTTTAACAAGATTAAGCAGGTTCACATAACTCATTTTACTCAATCAGGGGTGACAGTAATTGTAAAATTAGATGCCATACCCAGTGCATGTCTTGGAATGTTGTTGGGAAACAAAGTACTAGGGGAAACCCATTCACAGGCATTAGACAGGCTAGGGCTAGAATCTGGTCTCTGGAGCTGCACTGCAATGGTGCTAAACTCTATACTGCCATTCTGCTCTACAGCTCAAAGTATTTGCTGAAACAGCCGAGTAGTAGACCTCGGTACTACTGCAGTCAGGCTCGCTGCTGTATGCAGAAGTCTTCTCAATTTATTCTTCCTTCTGTCTTGTTACAATTAAAGATAATGTAAAATTGCAGCCTTTGATGCAGCTTCCTTTTTAGGGAAAACTGTAAACCAAAAGGAAGTGGGTAGTCCTGTTTTGAGATGGTTTTTTTAATAATTATTAATGGCCTATGGCTGTCAGATTTCAGTCTTATCAGGACACACTCTGGATTCACATAAAGACAAGAAGAAAATGGGATCGAATGAGAAATGATCCAAAAACATTCATAAGTTTTATAGTAAGAAATATGAACAGACCCAATATTTTTGGCAGAACTGGGGAACTGTCTGGCGAGATGTCACAGACTCTGAAGAGCCTAGAGGATGATTACAAAGAGATGAAAAGGAAGATCTTGGCAGGGGTTCCTCTGGATAATCTCAAGCCCCTGTCTGTGGACTGTGAAATAACAAGTGGAACATTCTACAGTCCTTCTCTGGTTTGCAGCTTAAATGTGCCTAAAAATTCAGGCGTAAATGTTTCCAGTTAGAATTCAGCTGACTTTGTGGTCTGTTTCAGATATGGGAGGAATGTGTAGGAGACGTTGCAAGTCAGGAACCATCACAGTAAGGTTTATTTATTGATTTAAAAAAAAGACAATTGTCCCATTTTAAGCTTTTACTAATAGGTCCTGGTGTATTTATTTTTATTTTTGTGTGTGTTGTCCAAAGCAATGCAGGTTTTGATGAGACTCGGAGTCACCAAACTGACGAGTTGTTAAAAATAGAACCCGCTGATGGTGACCTGGTTAGCAAGAACACTGCATCGCTTCAGGTGTTAAGTTGCATATAGTAAAAAAGACAGTGATGGGCATTTGAAGTGTAAAACAAAACAAAAAAAACTGTGATGATGCAAGCAGTGTTACTGAGGTGATGCGGACGGCTCATTCTTTGTACGTCTTTATTTATTTATTTATTTATTTTTTTTTTTTTATTACTTGGCAACACCCTTGTTCATTCAGTTGTCTGATTACCACCCCAATTGGTAGACTTAACTTTTATAACCAGGTCCCTACTAAATTCACAGGAAACCTTAACGGTTGAATAACTTTTTCCCATTTTAGGACACTTTTACCCAACAGCAGTTTAGGGGACTACAGAGAATGCAATAAACCTAATGCAACATGAAATGCAGTTTGACATCACTACAGGAGTACTACATACTGACTGCTGACTAAGCTGGTCACTAAAGCTCTCTGTCCTACCAAAACATTTCAGCTCTGAATATATTTGCTGGATGTTGCAGGATCCAATGTGTCATGTTTTCTCATTGAGGTTGTATTCTAACTAGGGGTGTTCCATATTGTATCATCTGCAATAATACCGTTGTAAGTTTTGAAACAATATAAAACATCCCAAACATATTGTGATATTCCGACGTGTTTATGTAATGACGTAGTGCATTTACACAGAGTATGGGGTACATCCATTGTGTGACTAACACTCAGAGCAACAGATGAGGAGTTTGTCCCAAATGAAGAGCGTGGATGTGGTTTTGGTACATATCAGATGTACAACGAACTACAGTAATATGTAAGCCATGCTAAAGGTCTGTAACAAGAAAAGGAGAAAACACCTTTGTTTTACCACCTTGTGCATCGGAGTATGAGGAAAGTAAAAAATACAGCCAGGTGAGGTAGTTTAAAGTATATAATATATATTGTTTGAAATATAATATATTGTTATTGCAAAAGTTCCCTAAAATATCGTGATATTATTTTAGGGCCGTATCGCCCACCCCTAATTCTAACTTTGAAATTGCTGATGTAGCTTTCATTAAGCTTTTACATTACCACGCTGTGTGTCTGGGTTTCCTCATCACCTACGCT
This sequence comes from Parotocinclus maculicauda, assembly GCA_034780255.1. Classification (NCBI taxonomy): domain Eukaryota; kingdom Metazoa; phylum Chordata; class Actinopteri; order Siluriformes; family Loricariidae; genus Parotocinclus; species Parotocinclus maculicauda. The sequence continues at coordinate 2,968 of JAUZSU010012333.1, forward strand.
ACATTTCTTGCTGAAATCAGGTAGACCTGGATTGGCTCTATGCTATAAATTCCCATTGCAATAGGAAAATAAACTGCATGTGGGTTTTGTCTTAGGGAAAATAAATCCAAGTCACACATTTTGTATTTTACTAATTAATTTTGTGGTTACAGAAGTACTCGATTGACTACCTGTGCCCATCACTGGAAAACATTTGTTTACAAGACATTTGAGTTAAAGTACACGGCTCATAAAAAATAGTGATATTTCATTAGGGGATAGATCATTATGAAATATCCCCCAAGTTTTGTGAGCAGTATGAATATGTTCCAACCTTAATTCCAGTTTAGCAAACTTGTTAAAACAGTTGTTGAAATGCATCAGGAAACCATTTGCTTTTTCCATGTTTTCTCAAAAGCTTGAAAGTATCTGCAGTAAAAGAAACAGAGCAGTGTCTGTCCTCAGCCAGAAGCCAGGAACCTCTAGTGACTCAAAGTCTGGTAAGAAACATTAAAATGTTTGGGATGTTGGTTTAAACATGACATTTACATGCAGTTCTAACATCTCGTTATTGTATTGACTTTAATAGAATTATTAAACAAATAATTGACTCGTAGAGGTTGCTTGTTATCTTTAATTTCCAAGCAACATGGCTAACTGGTTTTGAAAGTACTGGGTTCATAGTTCAGTGTGTTCTATTATTTGATGCAGGCAAAAATGTCTTGTTAAACCCAATATGTAATGTAGATACCCCTTAATCTATCGTGTGAGAAACACTTCTTTTTAACAGGTTTATGATATGAAGCATACCTTGTATAAAATCTCAATGGGCAAAAGAACCACAGAGGAATGGGATGTACTAAACCCCTCAGTGATGCAATATGATGTTTTTATAGGTTTTTTTCAGTCAGTTTAACATTTTTCTGCCATGCCATAAAATATTGATTTGTTTCTTTGTAAAACTTTAGTTTGTCTATTTGGTTTATAGTAATTTCATGTCACTATTAGAATCAGTGGCCATTTCAGTGACACACACACACACACAAGGTTGTATCTATGCTCAATGTTAACTCAAGGCTTATATAGGCATACATGCATGCGTAAATACAGTCAAGCCAATGCCAATTTGGAGTAATCATTTAGCCCAACACACACATCTTTGGACTGTGGGAGAAAACCGGAGTATGGAAAATATGTCAACTAAAGGCAGCTAATATTGCTCTAAAATCTGTGTACAATTCTGCATTAATGCTGCCTTCACAGAAGTGTAAATGACTTTTGCCAAGGACACTGAGACAGATCCATACTGTGACAGAGCCTGGCTTTTGAACTTGCTGATGATAATTTAGGATTGTCCTTTTCGTCTTGGCATCCATTTCTTCCACAAAAAAGTAGCTGATTTGTGAATACTGATTCATCTGACCACAATACTGTGTAACGATCCATCCTTGATGCTTCTGAACCCAGAGAAGTTGATGCTCCTTCTGGACAAGAATAATTAATTTTTTTCACCCAAAAGTTTTGTGACATTTGTGAATGTAACTTTGTATGGTAGTTCTTGATAAAGGCTTTGTCATTAGCTAATAATGAATGATGTAAATTATTATTTTTTTTTAATTATTATTTGAGGTTACAGGTATTCAATTTAGAGTAAGTCTGGCATTCTTCCAGATTTTAAAAAATTGTGTAATGATATTATGCTTTGTATAGGGAAAAATATGCAAATCATTTTCAATGTTTCTTTATGGAACATTGTTTAAACATTTGAATGATTTTCTCCTGTATTTGCTGATAAACTGTAGATCATCGGTTTACCGTTTGCCTTTCATGGATACAACATCATGATTACAGTTCAATCACCTGTTCGAAACCACAATTTTTTTTATTTTGACTTGCTAGTGACAAAGGAACCCCTGAAAGGATGTCACATTCAAACAATTGTTCCAATTTAATGTGGTATGTGTGTCAGCAACAAAAAATTCCATGCAGGTTAATGTAATATAGATGAGAACAACTCCTGTGATTTGGATTTGTGTACACTTAAGGTACTCCTAAAGATCTGAACAGCACTGAAGCCTGGTTTGATGCAAAGGAAGAACTTGGATCTGATTCTCAGAGCTGTAAGGAGGACAATTACACAGAGCAGGGAGCCAGAGGTCATTTGCAGATGGAACAGAAAGGTGTTTCTTAAACCACTGACCTTACTCATCACATCACTTACCTTAAATATACCGGCCCTAATGATTTCCTGCCTTTGCATTTTGTTCTAGGAGATCTACAGGGAGTGAGAAGCCAGTCTTTGTTTCGTGTGACAAACCTTCCAAGCAGTGTTACTGAGGTAATCCAGATGGCTCATTGTTCTTACGTAATTTGGAAAGGGTATCCGTGTAGTTAATATGCATGTCCTCCAGAGGGCAGCAACACTTAACACAAGTATTTGTTTTTTCAGTGCGACTTGCTGCTTTGGTATGAGAACACCACCACCAGTCAAGCTTGTTTATCCACTTTTAATGACAATGGGTAAGGAAAGACATTTTGAGTTCATGAAGTCATACTTGTACTTGTAGACACAAATATAATCAATATTTGATATTAGTATAGATTCAAGTGTTTCATTGCAAGAAAAAAATGCCATTTTCCCCAGAACATTACAAATAATTTTTGTGGGGTTAAGGTGGAGAATTCTGGTGCAAAATCTGTGGGAATGATTTCTCCTGTTCTCAGACCCACCCTTTTTGAGCCAGATCAAAAATCCATTTATGAACTAAACTAGTCATACAGGTACCCAACTGACTTCATCTTATCCCACAAAACCTGATAGAGTGAAACAATCCCGGATGATAATACTGCCTTTAAAGGCTTGTACAATGGACACTGCATAATGTGTACTTCGAAACATGGGATTCCCTTCCTATGCTGCTGGGTGGCACGGTGGCTCAATTGGTAGAACTGTCGCTTTACATTGAGAACGTATAACTTAATTTCCAAGTGGAGCAGTCTGGGTCCTTTTTGTGTGGAGTCTGCATGTCCGCCCTGTGTCTGGGTGGGTTTACTTCGGGTACTCTGGCACACTCCAAAGACATGCATTAGGTTGATTTACTACTCAAAATTGGCCTTGAGTGTATATGACCAACTTTGTGTATTGATGCAACCTTGTGCTTGCCATTGGAATAGCCATTGATGCAGATAGTGACATTTAATTAAAAAAAAAGTTCTTACCCTGCCACAGCCATTGTTTTGGATCAAGATAAATCTGTGACTTACAGGCAACAAGCCTGTTCTACAATTAGCTTCACAAAGGAGTGTTTTGTTGTTGTGTTGGGTTATTTTTGCATTATATGCAAAAACACTCAAGTATTAAACATAGCCATTAGTTCTACTGTTGATTCTATATTATTTAACTTTACTAAACGAATTTTGCCGCATAGTCTTTGTTTCACCACTAATCTTTTTCAATAATGTATGGTTATGTATGTTATTATTCTTAACCCACTTCCGGTAATTTTAGTACTCCTTCAGCTCACCTTTTGGTGTTTTCTTTGCTTGATGCAGGCTAATAATATAACCCATCTGTAACATCTCAACCACAGGATACGTGTTCTGAAATGGTTGTTTAAGAGATTACAAGTTACTCACTTATAACCCCCTCATTTGGGGTTAAAAGAATTGTTGCCAGCTGAAACGCATGAATCACAGCAGGCTCTTAAAAATTTGTTTATTTAAAACGACTGAATTTTTGTTTTGGCCATGCGGTGTATAGATGAGCAAAAATCTTATTATTGTAAAAAGTTTTATTACTCTTTTCATTACTGCAGAGTTTTATTAGTTTATTTCTTTAACTCTATTACAGAGGAATCTTCATGGATGCTTTTTTTACTTTAGAAACTGTATCAGTAAGGAGGTGTACAAGAAATAATTCTTATATGCATGTTTAGTGAGAAATAAATGAAGGGTAAAAATACGTTGTTTCACATCTACAAGTGATCTCTTTGCTGTTAGTTGCAAGATATGTTAAAAGATAGGTAAACTAGGAACGACTGGGATTAAAAATGCATAATTTCAGCGCACTGTTCAAGGTGCAACAACGTTATGAATCAATTGTTGGACCATCAGCTGCTTCCTGCTCTGCTCTTGTCCTGAAGCTGCCTTTAGTTAAACCTGATAAAACAACAGCGGCTCAGCCAACCATAACCCCAAATTTGGTTCTCAACATGATTATTAATATAATAAATTACAATTAAATATCAGTTCCATAAGTCAGATGTCAAGATCCACAGTTTTCCAAACCATGTTTCCTGATTGAGTTTTCATTTTTTAAAGAAATGAAATCATCTTGTGAGGGTCAGGATTGTTCCATTAAGAGAACTTGTAGTCAAACATGAACAACAATTAATGTCAGTTTTAACAGGATGGGCAGGGCAGTTAAGATAAACATCTAGACTTTTTTTTTTCATTTAGACTTATTTTCAGTAAAAAATAAATGTAACTATGGCTGTTAATGTTTCAACTCTAGTGCTGTTCTTTCAGACTGAGATTATAATATTGTCCTGTATGATCTGATATCAAGTAATATTGAGAATAACAAGTAATGGTGTGTCCAATGGTAGATTACCCACAGCTACTGGCTATGGCTAAATTGTCACTACATGCACATTGTAACAGTTTTGGGGTAGCATAGACTAGTCTTTCTATCATTATAGTTGGATGAATGTCATGTTGAGATAACTAGCATTGGCCGATGCCTGCAGATATTCAAAAGTAGTGGAGAAAATGCTGCATCCGTGTGCAGTTGACTAACATTGTTTATTTTTTTTAAGGTATTTATTTGGGGGTTTTTTCAAGACACAAGGAAATGCTGTAATCTGGTAATAAATGTTGTTGTTAAGTGCAATAAAACTTGTTTACTCTGCACACATAATTAGGGGATATTTTTTTAAACTAATGCCATTTTAAAAAATGAACATCTGATCCTTTTTTGATTTGAAACAAGAACATCAGAAAAGCAAACAAGTCAATTCAAGTAAGTTGTTCTATAATTCAAATGAGATGCCAAAACAACTTTTATTTAACTGGTGAAAATGCACTCTATAAAAGAATGAGAAGCTTGGAGAGTCATTGGACGTCATGCCAGTTGAAGCTGGTCAAACAGACAACTGTGGCAACAGTGTTTAGAAACATCCCAAAGCATGATTAGCAGACTGTGGAATTGCTACGCCTCATCAGAAATGGATCACTGGCTGCTGTCAGATACCGAGATGAGGTTCAGCATCCTATAGTGGTACCCTATGCTAGAGCAGTTGAAAACAGCTTTCTTTTTATGGACAATAATGTAGGACTCCACCATGCAGATCTAGTCAACAACATGCATCAGGAAGCTGCAGTCGAATGCAAGGTCTGATCTTCAGGTTCTCTGAATCCCATTGAACATACTTGGGTTGTTCTGGGAAGACGTCTGGCAAACTGTCCAATGCCTCCTACAACACAAACCTTGCTCCTTGAACCATCCTTTACCCTAATAATCTCTTTGCTAAAAGCAATTTCAAGAAGTGCTGTCAAGCAGTAGCTTCCAACTTATTGAAGTTTAATGACATCCATGCAGCAAGTGCTTTTTTGTAAATGCCACCAATGGATTTCTCTGGGATTTGAAGCTGGAAACTAAGAAGGCCACACCAGAACATTGGCTTGCTCGAGTTAAATTAGCAATAAAGTTTAAGTACATCACAGAAGACATTACTCATTAATTTAGGAACATTCCACCTCAAAATAGCTTGGTATTTCTGTTTTTCCATTATGCCCATCACACAACCAATATTGCCAGTTCCTGCAGAAGAAAAACATTCCCACATCACTGATCTACCTCCATGCTTGACCATGGGGGCAGTGTTCTTTGGTCATAAGCCATACTACATTTTGTGCCAGACAAACCGTTGATCTGTATGGCCAAACAGTTCCAGTTGTTTACTCACTCCATAGAACCGTGTTGAAGAACTCTTCAGGCTTTTCCAAATGGCATGTTCACCTTAACCATTCGTGTTTATTTGATGAGAGGTATGCTAATGCCTCTTAATATTGGACCTTTTCCAATGGCCAGGCATTTTTGAAGTTTTGAACTTTCATACAGTGTTGCCTGTTGTCTCAGAATGGTCAAGCTGAATATATTTGTAGTCCCAGTACCAAATTGGTTCCATAAAAATATCACATCTTTTAGCTTTTGTGACAGCATTATGAATGAAATAAATTCATTGAATGCCCAGTAGGTTAGTCATGATTTTTATGTGCAGTATTAGTAAACCGATTAAAAAAAACAATATAAAGCAAGAACTAGTTTTTACCTAAAAGTTTCAAATCTTTACTTTGAGGAGTTGAATATTTCAGATTGCAAAAATGTCGGTTTCTCTTCTGTCAGATATTGTATTTGCAGTTGGCTTTTCAGTAATGTCTTCTTAAATAGAGAACATAAGAGACATGCATGTATGAGATTGAGGAAAAACCTGTTAACATCCCACGCTTTCCTTTATCACCTTTTCAAAGTTTTGAAAGCACTAAAATTATTTTTTTTATGTACATCCACCCTGGAACTCAATATACCTTTATGGATAAAACTGTCAGGATGATATCAAGTCAACCATTACCTGACACTTGCTGTTCATGTGTCTGCATCTATTACTATTCTTCTCAGAGTTGCACTCGTGAGTGTGCGAAGCCACAGCGATGCCGAAGCTGCAGTAAGGGAAGTGAATGGGCAATCAATTCAGGGCTACACTTTCCAGGTGGAACACGTTGACAAGTATTCAGCACGTGGTCGGGGCCCCATCAAAGAGTCATGCGCTGAACTTTCCCCAGCTGGCCATAAAGCAAAGGCTGCAGGAGATGAGCTAAAAGCACGAAACTCGAAGATTAACTTTCAGACCTCTAAGGTGAGTGCAGTCCTTATTTGAGATGAGAAAAGTGATGCATCTGTGTGACTGAGTACTACTAGCACTATGGCCGAAGGTTTGTGGACATCTCAACATCATGTCAAACCATAGATTCAGTCCCCCTTTGCTACTACAGGAGCTCCCACTCTTCTTTGGTTCAGTAAGACTTTTTGATAGCAATTCCTGGCTTACTCTACTGCTCACACAAATTAGGGGATACTTCAAAATGAAATATCTCATAATGCAATATCCCCTAATTTTTGTGAACAGTGTAGTTTTACGTTATGGCAGTATTAGTATATACATATACATTCATAGATCACTTTATTAGTTACAAATATTGTTTCGAACCATCGCTCAAGAACAGACGACTGAAAATAGCCCTTCAATATGTCACCAAATTGAAATCCAACCAACACAACCCAGCGTACCATACAGTATTTCACCCGCAGTACCTACCACTATATGAAGCCAAACCAAACTTCATTCAACCTTTTGGCCTACGAATCCAACCAGCCATACAAGAACTAGACATAAACCTGGAAACCATTGCACAAGCACAACCGTTCATTATTCCACCCTGGGAACTCAAACAGATAAATATCATTATGGATATCTCTCAAAGCAAAAAATCAGAGACCCACCCAAACACATACAAACAGCGATTCCTAGAAATCAGAGAAAGATTCCCTACGCATATCCCTATATACACAGACGGCTTAAAAACAGACAGACAGACATCAGCAGCAATAGTATCAGGTCAACAACAAAAAGAAATAACCCTGCCCAAGCAAAGTTCGATTTTCACAGCAGAAGCACAAGCACTACTCCTAGCGCTAGATTACGCAGAAGCAACTCAACAACGAAGAATACTCATATGCACAGACTCAAAATCCTGTTTACAAGCACTCCAAGCTCTAGAAACCAAACACCCAACAATCACAGAAATTCTGCAGAAAGTATATTCCTTAGAACAACACAGTTACAACATCATCCTATGCTGGATACCAGGACACTGCGGGCTCCTGGGCAATGAGAGAGCAGACCAAGCAGCAAAAAAGGCCACACACGTACCAGACCCAATGTACCAAATCCCACCAATGGACATCAAACCTACAATAAACTCATATATCAAGGACAAATGGCAAAACGACTGGGACACACAACAGAATAATAAATTATACGAAGCGAATCCTGCTGTTGGAGGAAAAATGAACAC
>JAUZSU010012344.1:0-11082 GCA_034780255.1 Parotocinclus maculicauda
CCCACCTCTACCAAGCTGCCACAGTTGGGTTCTTGAGCAAGACCCTTAACCCACAATTGCTTGGATTGTAAGACTTTATCAATTGTAAGTCACTCTGGATAAGAGCGTCTGCTAAATGCTGGAAATGTAATGTAAATGTAATCTAGTCAGATCTCATTTTCATTTTATTTCTACAAACACACAAGCACTCGAACAAACTCCTAGCATGATGGTCCCACTACAATGAATTTTATATTTAGTGTGAAACTGTAGCACAGGTTGCTTAATATGCCCCTACATAAGCAAATGTTTTATTGTTTATTTTCTAAAATTTTTTAATATACCTTATTGGATTTGTTTCCTTCCAAGTGTGATCTAGCCCTTCCTCAAACACCCCAATTTCGTGTAATCTACTCTAGGTTGTCATAAATATTTCCTAATATCCCAGTATACCGAATAACTTTGGAATATGTAGTCATAGTTGCTATTTATTACCAGGTGAGGTACACAGAGGTGTCTGAGCACTCAAAAGGAAAGGGCAGCTTTCCCGCAATGCTCACACCAGCATATGAAGTTGCCAAGAAAGCTAACACTCTAGCTAGCAATGTAAGTAACAACTTGTTGTCCAAATTATGATCTGTCTATTGTCCAAAACATTCAGTTGAAATTGGTGTCATAACACACTTTACCCTCTATATTTTTACTTCATGTTCAGGTCGAGTATAAGAAGGGGCATGACGAGAGGGTATCAAAGTACACTACTGTGATTGACACACCAGAAGTTCTCCTGGCTAAAAGCCAAGGAAAAATTGCCAGTGATGTAAGCATGAACTCGATCATCCTATGTTTGTTACATTTTATAAATGAAGGCTAGAGAGATGCTTATTCGAGTGTATATATTTCATTCATTATCCACAAAAACAGGTAGTCTACATGGAGGAATACGAACAGCAGCGTGGGAAGGGCAGTTTCCCTGCTCATTTTACGCCTGGATACCAAGTGGCCAAGCAGGCAAATGAGATGGTGAGCAAGGTAGGTCATCCTTGCGTTGCTTGAGCATCATTTAAAGATTATAGATATCAAGTGTTCAGAGCTGACTGACTGTGTTGTGCAGGTGAAGTACCAGCAGAAGTATGAGCAAGAGATAAAGGGTAAAGCTAGCACTGAGGCTGGAGCTGCTGAGTTCACTCTAGCCAAGGAGAATGCTGAGAAGTTTAGCCAGGTAACATGAGTTATTGATTTTACATTTTACTCATTATTTTACTAATCTTAACAATAAAGTTAAAAGATTTTGAAGGGGAACTGTAAGGACTAAGGAAGTTTAAGAATCTATGTTAGGCTGCAGTAGTGTAGGTCAATGCCAGGGAAAAACACTCTGTGCGGAGTTTGGCATGTTCTACTTATGTTCTTCCCACATCCCAAATATACTGTGTGTGAGTAGGTACTTTAACTACACTAAATTTCTCCTAGCTGTGAATGAGTGAATGTGTGACGACCTGTATTGGACTTGCACAGTCATTGACCATGTCTAAAATGACATACAGCATACTGCTCTTGTGTACTATATACTATAGTGCATACTACTCATATTGCACAGTGCATTATATTATGTAGTATGCAAAAATCATAATTAGGTATGCTTTACATTCTCAGTAAATTTGTGATACTAATAAAGTAGTGGCATTTTAGTGTGTATATGGTGCTACAACAGCTTAGTTTTAAACCATGTGGATAGTTCAAGGTTACTTGGCAGGATATTCTGAGCCTAACAATGACACTAAAGTGTTTTAAATGCCAGCAACCAATGTCACTGCCTTGAGCCCACATTGCCCCCTAGTAAAGTGTTGGGGGAAGGTATATAACTGTTTCCACCACAGTGCATTTATGGGTGTACTTTGTGTATTGTATTGTTTTATTTGGATAGACATATTTAGTGTATTAATGTTGTATTACTTTGTCGTTGTAATCAGTTCTAATCATCTCTTTTTTACCCCTGACCCTCAGCATGCATACACTGAAGAATATGAACAGCAGAGAGGCAAAGGAAGCTTTCCTGCCATGATCACGCCGGGATACCAGATGGCTAAAAAAGCCAATGAAATGGCCAGTGATGTGAGTATTACAGTCCTTTATGAGCAGAAATATGGGCATCTTCCTCTTTACCGTAAAGCTGTTTAATCTGTTATCGATGGGGCATCAGTTATATGTAATCATTGTTCTAGGTTGGGCAATCAGTCTTATTGTCATGACTGACAGGGAAAAAAATTATGTCACTTCTGAAGCAGTCCAGTTAGTCACAGTGTCTGAGTTTGTATGTGAACAAGTGTATTTGCTAACACAAAAAGAATGCAATTTGACATGCGTATTAATGTTTGTGACCAGCACCAGCTTTATCTCATCATTCCATTTATAACCTGCAGCTGAAATATAAGAAGGACCTGAATAAAATGAAAGGCTCCTCTGCATACCATTGTTTGACCACAGATGACAACCTGACACTGAAGAATGCCTGCAAGATGAATAAGCTTGCCAGCGAGGTGAAAAGTGCTAAGATTTATATCATTTGTTTCGTCGAAAAACATTCTATTCTCATGGTATCATGCTTTGCCACTAATGGCACTATCTGTACTGGTATAATGGCAAATCAAAAATGAAAAAACAGCAATCGTCTCTAAACTTGACTGTAGCAGTAACTATTATATGCTGTTAAATATACTATGTAAGGAACAATTTAGATAAGTCTACTAGAGCAGGTTTCTCCTTCTGGCATGCTTTATGCAACCATAATACCCAGAAGAAAGAAAGCCACAAGAGCATGCTACACCACAGAAATAGTAACCACATATGGAAATCAAACCTAAGTCTCTATGCAACACTAATACTACCCGCTGTATTGCCATGCTGTTTGAGTAGTTTAGATACATGATTTGGAACTTTACATCAGTAAAAGTTGCTCGTGCTTCATAAATATGCTCCATAAATACTTCTAAAAATATTCAAGGGAGGCACAAAGTCAATAATCTTCCATACAGTTAAACATCAGTGAATATTTATGAGAAGCTCTTTAAATATAAAGTTTACCACCTGTGTATTCAACAACATACAAGAACATTGTATTGTGTTAGTAAAACGTATTTTTAAAATAACTACTAGACTAGAACATGAACATGAGAGATGTCTATGACTATTTTCATACACATGTAACATTCTCTAAATGTCAAGTTTACAAGTGGACACGGACAGGTGGTATTAAAATCATGAGCTATTAGATTGAGTTTTCTGCTGATACCACACATGGCAAGACAAACCACAGGGTAATACCATGGATTAAAGATATAAAAGACTTTGGTTGTGAACTCAGTCAGACATAAAGCATCCAAAGTTGTGGTTTGTTCTCTCACGGATCTCCTGCTCCTCACGAGCAGTGTGGAGATAGACACTGCTGATACTAACCAATAGCATTATGTCACTGTACAGATATGGAAAAGTAAGCATGTGGCTAAATGCCTTTTTAATACCTGATGACACTATTGGCTGCTGCCACATCAACATCCCAACATCATTTCACGAGTTATGAGGTTAAGAGGCTTTCATATCAGAAACATAAAAGTCACATGAGTAGAAAACCCCTTTTTATCATCTCATTTTTACAGTGTAACCATTCATCACTTGCTTGTACTTGTACTTGTTTCTTATTCAGGTTGAATACAAGAAAGACCTTGAAAACACAAAAGGACACAGCATCAATTACTGTGAGACACCACAGTTCAAAAATGTGTCCAAGATTTCTCAGTATACCAGTGATGTAAGTGTGACGTCTATGAGTTATCTGTCCAAAACATGAGATCATGTTCTGTATTTAAGTGGTCCTGTGCAGAGCTCGTGCCAATTCCCATGACTTCCAATCACAATAACAAAAACAGAATCATATGGTGATGACAAGTTAAAATACTTTGACAGTAATATAAATATACTTCACCAGAGTGCAATAACTTCCTCCATCATTTAGTTACTAGGAGATGATGTTCCTCCAATTACTGTATCTTAAATCTATTTAGTTGTTTCATTAAACTTTTATTACTAATTTGAAATGTATTATTAATTTAAATGGTCTTATTTACTTAATTTTACTATTACTACAACTTAATTATTTAAATTAATATTAAGGAGGATGGGTCCCTTTTTGAGTCTTGGTCCTCCCAAGGTTTCTTCCTTCTATATTCAGGAAGTTTTACCTTGCCACTGATAAGTACAGTTAAAATGTGAAACATATAACTATATGAAAATTCAAGAATTAAAATAATACCAGCATTATATTAGAGATGTGTTTCATCTTGTTTTTTGATTGCAGAATAAATACAAGGAGAAGTATACCAATCATATGAAAGGCCACTACGAAGGAACTGGTCTTGACAAGAAAACTATACATGCCATGAAAGTCAGAAAGTTGGCCAGTGATGTAAGACTCAATTTCCAATCATTGTTTGTTTGGTTACATTAGAATTAAATATGATTGATATATAAATTACTAACTAAGTAAAGCAGTCCCTGTAGGACTTGTATTAGGTACCATTAATGGTGATGTCCAGGATGAAAGAAGTGAGGAGGTAATTCTGGAAGTGGCCTCTGAGATATTCGCAAAAGATTGCAGGGATTCAAATTGAATTAAAATGACTTGTGAAGTATTCAAAATGATTCTGTTTAGTAGACAGAGAACATATACAGTATGAGGATTAAAGTTTGCGGACCCCTTCTAGTTACTGGACTGTGCTATTTCTGCAACCTTCACCTTAAACAGGTTTGCAATATAAAGATAATGAGTATAATAGAAGTATAATAATAATAATATAACAAAACGTGTAATTGCAGTACATTTCTGGAATAAATACTTTCAGAGGTGCCAAAAAATTTGCCCATGACTGTATATGTACAATTAAATGTATTTAGACATCTTACCAACACCTATAGCAACCACATAACAACACCGCAACAACCACCTAGAAATTCCACAGCAAACAGCTTGCATTCCACGGCAACACCCTGGCAAAGTAATCTCAGGAACTGCTTGAAACACTTTAGCCACCACCTTAAATACAACCACATAGCAACTCCCTGGCATCTACCAAAAGTGACTAAGTGACAAGTCAAAATTGAAGATGTAGTTTCAGTAGGTTAGTCTTGTGAATGTAATTAAAAGATATTTTGATAAGAAAAAAAATCATAAAACTTCATTAACTGTCCAGATATTTATGGTGGTCATGTACCTAGATAGTATATATATGACTTAAGATCATTTAGATGTCTCAATATATATGGCTATATGTTAATTCCATGTTTAACATGGTCATGCCTAGGACCGCAGCACATCCATGCTAATGTCTCACTTTAAAGCACTTCCTCTTGTGTATTATTGCTTAATTAAAGTGGAAGGTTTTTTCTATAGTTGAGCTTTATTTGTAAAGACTTTATAAGATTTTATTTTCTAAGAAATGCTGGATTTTTTTGTAAACTCTAGGAAAGTAGTGTGTTTACTCATTCTTTTAGACTTTGTGTATTTGTACTTTTCTTTTCTAATCATGTTATATATACAGTCACTGGATATACAGTATATGTTTCTACGCACTAAGTTGATGCCATTTATTTCAGATTGCTTATAAGTCAGAATATGAACAGGAACAGGGTGAATACAACTACCCAGCTGAGATCACCCCATCTTATCAGACCCAGAAGAAACTGGAGCCTCTTAAAGACGTGAGTCTTCGTAACATTTTAAGATACACAAAGTCATTTTGTGTGAATGTAATCATTACTTTGTAAAACAATCATCGTGCTAAAAAATGACCATGGTGATTATGTTAATATAATTCATCTCTCCATAGAAAAATTACAGGCAGCACATTGATAAAGTGAAATACAGTCAGGTGACAGACACTCCTGACATCATTCAAGCTCGAATCAATGCTCAGCAACTTAGCACTGTAGGTATTAATTTCTTCCAGTGTGTTTGTTATCGCTAATTATATGTAAAATGAAAAAGAGTGGGCACCTCTGGCTAAATTTTTGATTTTTTTTCTACATCCCGTCCTCCTAAGACATGTGTAAATTTCCCAAATGTGAGTGTGTTTGATGAGTACAGTTGTGGGTTTGCTTTTATAGACATAAACAGTTATTAACAGTAAATATGTTTAGTAGTATTTATTCTTTAAATACTTCAACTGCATTATAAATGTCAGTGGTCTTTAGGTACTATGTCATGTATGTGCTTAGTGGATTTTGTGTGTAAGCACAACACTCTGAGTGACGTTATCACAACATTTTTATGCTTACATGGGTCGGGGTTAAGGCCTACCAAATGAAATAAGCTCCCAACACCCAAAAATAAAATAAAACAGAATATCTTTTGGAAAGCTGTTAATTGTGCAGGAATATATTACACTTAAGTTTGTTATATGCAGTGTAAAGCATAACCAACCAACTAAATATATTGTAATTTTGTTTTCAGCTGAACTATAAAGCTGACTATGAGAAAACAAAGACACAGTACACCTTAGCTCAAGATACACCACAGCTTAAGAAAGCCAAAGCTAATGCAGAGCTCATCAGTGATGTGAGTATAAACTATAGCAAAAGTGTATTATTTCTCATTTCCAATATATTCAAGAGGCTTGTGTGTTCATTGTGTGTTTAACTCACTTTATGATTTTAGATTAAGTACAGAGAGGACTGGGAGAAGAGTAAGTCTAAAGCATGTGATATTGGATTGGACACCCTGTCCTTCAGAGCTGCCAAAGCCTCTCGAGATCTGGCCAGTGATGTATGCTTTGGTTTATTTTTCCATTAATGACTTTATTTTCCTCAATAGCAATACAAGAACATATTGTGATCCAATGTAAACATGATAAACCCATATTTTGCAGATTAAATACAAAGAGTATTTCACAAAGAACAAGGACAAAGCTGTTGGCGTCAATATGAGTGATTCAAAGACCCTCCACTGTCTTCAAGTAGCCAAACTGAACAGTGAGGTAAACATGAAGAAATATTATAATGCCCTGCAATATATTATTCATGTCTTTTAACTCAATAAATAATACAAAAATCAGGAGCTTTCTTTCTCCCATGTCATCAGATTGCCTATAAGAAGCACTCCAAAGAGACTCAGAATAAGTGTAGTCTACCTTTGGATATGGTGAATCTAAGTCATGCAAAGAAGGCCCAGGCTCTGGCAAGTGATTTGGACTACAGGAAGAAACTCCATGAGTATACCATCCTGCCTGATGACATCAAAGTGCAGCAGGCGAAGAAAGCCTACAACCTGCAGAGTGATGTAAGAAGTAAATGTTCCAGTATAGAAACTGGTTTCTTGTCTCTAGCACTTTTTGAACACAGATATTGATTTGATCCTAACAGAAACAGTATCGTTCTGACCTGGTCTGGATGAAAGGGGTGGGCTGGGAGACTGATGGCTGTTTGGATGTTGCACAAGCCAAAAAAGCTGGACAGCTTGTGAGCGAGGTAAGCTGTTTGCATTTTGTTGTGAGAACTGTGCATTCAGATTTGTGTATTTGAGCTTTATTGAGTTACAAACAACTCTTCCCTGCAGAAAAAATACCGTCAGAAGGTGGACAGGTTGAAATTTACACAGGCGGCTGACACTCTGTTCATCAAACATGCCAAGAAGAGCCAGGAACTGCAGAGTGATGTAATATACTTTCATAAACCATTAATAAATTCATAACAAATTCATTATTTTAAGTTTAATCCATTGACAGGGTAAATGCTTCATTTTGTGTTTGGCTGGTCTCTTGCCACTTTTAGCTAACATACAAGGCAGGCACAGAGCAGATCATCCATCAGTACAGCGTGAACAAAGACGAACCACTTTATAGGCAGGCCAGGGCTAATGCAGAGCTTCTCAGTGATGTATGTATTCTGTCAATAATCTGTAAATATGTTGGTAATCAACCCGTTTTCGTGTATCAGCAAACGCCACATTCCATTTCAGAAAACGTATAAGAGGAGCTGGGAGGCCCAGAGGGAGAAGGGATTTGAGTTACGAATGGATGCACTGTCTATACTCACAGCCAAAGCTAAGAGGGATCTTGCCAGTGATGTGAGTTACCAAAGTACAGTGTGCAGTCTCAGACAGAAATAATACTTGCACGTAAAAAATCCATTAACTTGTTCATGATACCTTGTTATTTGTAGGTAAAATACAAGCAACAATATGAAATGACGAAAGGAAAGATGATTGGAGTGAAGGCTGTAACAGACGATTCACAGATGGCCCACTTAACACTGACCACTAAGCTCCATAGTGACCGTAATTACAAGAAGAAATATGAGGATAGTAAAACCAAATACAGGGCATCACTTGACATGATGACCATCACTCAAGCTAAAAAGGCCCAAGACCTGGCCACGGAGACCAGCTACAGAACTTTCCTGCATAAGTACACAAGTCTGCCCAGTGACATGAAAGTGGAGTGGGCCAAGAAAGCCTATGGACTACAAAGTGATGTAAGAGTCACATATATTCATATTCATTCAAGCATGTTTGGGTTACAACAGATGGAGTGAAAGATGGTGGCAGCTGGTTAATTTGAAATTACTTTTTCCCTCAGAGAAAGTATAGATCAGATCTGAACTGGATGAAGGGTGTTGGGTGGGAGACTACTGGGTCTCTGGATGTACTGCAAGCCAAGAAAGCCGGCAATATCATCAGTGAGGTACTGTTATATTGTTTGAACTGTTGTACTCCTCTTTTCTAAGCTCTGGCACTGTTGATGTAGGAATATAGATATTTGCAATACTCTGAGAAGGTTGTAATACAATAAGACAATGCAATGTAGTTAATTACTATTTTAATGTATCACATGATTGTTAGGAAACTGGTTTAAAACATATATGTTACATATTATTAGATTTGTTGGGGTTTGTCCACAGAAAACCATAAAAGGGTGATATTTCATAATGAAATATCCCCCATGTTTTGTCAGCGGTATAGAACTGCATGGGCTATCACTATGTCCATACACAAAAATGTTTTTTTATTATTATATTTTTTGTTGTATAGTGGTTTTTTAACATTTTTATTTAATATAACCTGTCAAACATTATTTAAATGTCCATAATTAATTTTCTTTATTGGGTTTAGTTCTTATTTTGTGATAGTGTTTTTCGTTACTGTCAGCACCACGGGTTGTTTGAAAGGTGCCTATAAATGAAATTTATTATCATTATTTACATAAATACGCTTATACCTTATGCTACACTGGATCACAATACACTGCAGTTGACATAAACACAAAAACAGGCTGTACTTGTAAATTATTTTTTATAAATACAAGGTTGCATGGCGGCACAGTGGTTAGTCCTGTGCCTCACATACCCTGGACTCCAACTGTGTGGGTTTTGCATGTTCACTGATTTTCTGAATACATCATTACACATTAATGTCCTATGACTTTGATCCCTTTCTGACGTGCTTACAGAAAATGTATCGTCAGAATGTAAATGCCCTGAAGTTCACTAGTGTGGAGGATACCCCAGAGATGGTGCAGGCCAAACTCAGCAATAAGCAGGCTCTAGATGTAAGTAAAATACACAGTTATTTAATCTATCTGTATACTCGAATACATTTAGTAAATAATTGACAGGAAATTAACATGTTCTAGTACTAACATATTTGGATTTCCATCCAAAAATGGTCCATTTCCCCCAAAATTAGGGGATATTTATTTAATTTCAAATTGAAATATCCCCTAACTTTTGTAAGAAATCTATATAGTTACATAACTTGGCTCTGATAGTATATATCTCAATAAATCTATCTGTAACTTCTCATACAGAGGCTGTACAGGGAGAAGGGAGAAAGTGAAAAGCACAGGTACACACTGACAGCAGATCTGCCAGAACACGTCCAGGCCAAGATGAATGCTATGAACATCAGTGAGGTCAGCATCTTAAATGTCATGTTGTTTCAATAACAAAAACCCTGCTCTAAAGAATATTAATTGATTTACCTTTTTTTAAAGACACGTTATAAGGAGTCATGGACTAAGCTCAGAGATATGGGCTACAAGTTACGTTTGGATGCTATTCCATTCCAGGCGGCCAGATCATCTGCAGAGATTCTCAGTGATGTAAGAGCATCGCTGTACTTTTACATTAATGTTTAGCTATTTTGTAGACATTATTATTAAGAATGGCTTAAAACTGACACAATCTTAAAAGCTTCAATCCAAGCTATCATCGGGTAAGGACCTGACTCAGTGGCTTGGTAATGCTAAGAACCTAAGACCTTCTGGTTATTATTCATGTACATGTACCACTACAGTCCAGGTTCATTATTTCTGATTGATTCAATTACTTATGTATTAATGAAGGAGCATTTCTTTTTCAGCAAAGATACAAAGAACAGTTTGAGAAGACAAAGGGGAAAATGATTGGACTGAAAGGACTACAGGATGACATTAACATTGCCCATTCAGTGTATGCAACCCACCTACAGAGTGATGTGAGTACACCAATAGTGTGCGCTGTGTACTGTATGTAAACATATTAGTGAGACTAGGCATTACCAAATGAAACAAATATTTCTGTACCAGATAATTTTTCTCCCACTCACATTTTCAACAGATCAAATATAAGAAAGACTCAGCTAAGGTACACTCTCAGTTCCACCTACCAATGGACATGCTGGATGTGGTCCATGCTAAGAAGGCCCAGGCTCTGGTCAGTGACCAGGACTACAGACTCGTCCTGCACAACTACACTGCTCTTCCTGACGATTTAAAGGTGCAAGCTGCCAGGAGAGCCTATGACCTGCAGAGTGAGGTATCCTGTTATTCCTCAGCAATTAGTCTTCAGTACATTACTGTAGTGTAATATGTTCTATGATGTACATAATTATTAGCATTACTGATTAAAATGGTTATATGGTTATGACAATCGGGTAATTAGTTTAATCTCACACAAATGAGAGAGCAGTATTACCTTTAGATTTACAAGTAGCTCAGTGGCAGATGCTGGTCTTTCAAGGAGGGAAAGCTCAATTTCGGCCTACATCATAAAATGATTCGCTCATTTCGCTGTCAATCA
>JAUZSU010012355.1:0-11082 GCA_034780255.1 Parotocinclus maculicauda
TTTGAGGAAAGAGATTAATTTAATACAATTTGGAATAAGGCTGTAACGTAACAAAATGTGGAAAAAGTGAAGCGCTGGGAATACTTTCCGGATGCACTGTAGGCACTGGCATTCTCCTGACCCTAACCAGAATTAAGAGGATAAGAAAATGAAAGATTATGAATAATAAGATGAGATGAATGAGTTAAAGTGTTTGATCACACAAAAACAAAAACAATAACTTTTTAATTAAAAGTGTTTACTTGTACTTTTACTTACAATACACATTTAATATCAGAGAATTTCTTAATTAATACTTAAGCACAGTTAATAGCAGATACTTTACTCAACTAGTATTCTTGGAGGTAACTCAAATTTCTACTATTGTCATTTTCCAGAAGGATATTTATACTTTTAATTAAGTACAGCTTTCAGGTAGTTTATCCACTACTGCATGTTAGGCAATATATTCTTCATTACTTGGTTAGGACTCCTCTTTCCAAACATCAGGCTAAATCCTTACATCAGCAGTTATGTCATCTAAGTAATCCATCAATGTATTGACATTGACTTTCTGTCAGATTTAACTCACTCTTTCACTGGCTAGGTACAATTTAGCTATAACATGTATACGAATTCCTTTTAAAGGTTTACCAGTTGTTCCACATCTTCTTCTTTTTCTTTCGGCTGTTCCGATCAGGGGTCGCCATGGCAGATCATACATCTCCATCTTGCCCTGTTATGAACATCCCCCTCTGTCACCCCAACCATCTGCATGTCCTCCTTCACAGCATCCATAAGCCTTCTCTTTAGCCTTCCTTTTCTATTCTGCATGGCAGTTACAAACCCAGCACCCTTCTCCCAATGTAACCCTCATCCCTCCTCTGCACATGCCCAAACCATCTCAGTCTTGCTTTCCAAACTTTGTTTCCAAAACATCCTACCTGCGCTGACCCTTTAATGAACTAATTCCTGATTCTGTCCACTCTCGTCACCCCTAAAGAGAATCTCAGCAGTTTCATCTCTGCCACCTCTAGCTCCCTTTCCTGTCCTTTTGTCAGTACCACTGTCTTTAAGCAATACAACATAGCAGGCCGCACTACTGTCTTGTACATTTTCCCTTTAACTCTGGCAGATACTCTTTTATCACAAATCACTCCTGCCACTGTATGCCATCCACTCCACCCTGTCTGCACTCGCTTCTTCACCTCTCTATGACACTCACCATTACTTTGGACACTTGACCCTAAGTATTTAAACTCATCCACTTTCAACACCTCTGATCCTTGCAACTGCATCTTTCCTCCACCCCCTCTCAATCACGCACAGATACTCAGTTTTGCTCCGGCATTTAATTCCCCTTCATTCCCCTTCTCTCCAATGCATACCTCCATCTCTCAAGACTCCTCAACTTCCTCAACCCTCCTCAAACTCCTCACTACAAATTACAATGTCATCAGCGAGCATCACACTCCATGGAGACTCCTGCCTAACCTCGTTTGTCAGCCTGCCCATTACTATTGCAATTACTATTGCAAAAATAACGTCTGCTAAATAACGTAAATGTAAAACAGGTATGCAGAGTCGATCCTTGATGCAGTCCCACCTCCACTTTAATCCCATCTGTTATTCCTACTGCACATCTCACTACTGTCACACTGTCCTCATACAAATCTTGTACCACCTTCACATACTTCTCTGCCACTCCAGACTTCCTCAAACAATACCACAACTCTTTTCTCAGCACCCTGTAAAAACATTTCTTTAGATCCACAAACACGCAATGCAACTCTTTCTGACCTTCTCTGTACTTCTTCAATAACACTTTAAAAGCAAACATGGCACCTGTGGTGCACTTTCTTGGCATGAAGCCATATTGCTGCTCACAAATCCTCACTTCTTTTCTCAGCCGAGCTGCCACTACTCTTTCCCAGATCCCTATGCTGTGACTGATCATGATCACCGTGATTTGGCCATGGCTCTGTAATTTGTACAGCTCTGCAAATCACATTTATTCTTAAAAATTGGGACCAGTACACTACTTCTTCATTATTTAGGCATCCTCTCACCTTCCAAGATATTGGTAAACAATGTAATTAAGAACTCCACTACCATCTCTCCTAAGCCTTTCCATGCCTCCCCTGTTATATCATCTGGTCCCCATGCCTTTCCACTCTTCATTCTCTTTATCACAGCACTCACTTCCTACTTGCTGATCTGAGGTACTGCCTGATTCTTAATCTCCACGTCACACAGCCTTCTCTTTCTCATTTTCTTCATTCATCAACTCCTCAAAGTATTCTTTCCACCTTCTAAATATACTCTCTTCATTTGTCAACACATTCCAATCTGAATCCTAACCTGCTGTAAATCCTGCCTCCACCAATCTAGCAAACTGGTACAAGTTCTTTTCACCTTCCTTAGTGTCCAACCTTTCGTGCAGCTCTCCATATGCCCTTTCCTTAGCCTTTGCCACTTCCTTTTTTGCCTTATGCCACATCTCCTTATACTCCTGTCTACTTTATTCATCTCTTTGGAGATCCAAGTTATTTTTTGCCAACCTCTTCCCTCTTAAACTTTCTTGTACTTCCTCATTCCACCACCAAGTCTCCTTTTCATCCTTCCTCTGTCGCGATGTCACACCAACTACCTTCCTGGCCAATTATTTCACTGCGTTTGCAGCTAATGTTCAATTCTCTAGGGCCCCTACACCACCACCCAGTACATCTTCTCTAAATTTCACACCATAGTCTTCTTCCTTTAACTTCCACCACCTGATCCTTAGTTCAGCCTTATCTCTCTTTCTCCTTGTCACCTCCAGAGACATCCTACACACCCCCATTTGATGCTGTCTTACTACACTCTACCCTATGACCACCTTACAGTCTCCAATCTCTTTTAGGTTGCATTTCCTACTTATGTTATAGTCCACTTGTTTGCACCTGTCTCCACTTCTTCTTAAAGTGTGTTCATTACTGTCATTTCCATTCCATCTTATTACCAAAACATTTAAAGAGAAATCATACAATTTTGAACATCAGCATAAAATACTAGTCGAGTATTGGAAGGCATAGTGGTAGATAGCACATCTATGTTTGTTGAGAAGGGTCAGTTGGTTTGTCAGAAGTAAATACATTTTTGATGAAAGTGTTTCTGAATAGACTTTTCATGTACTCATTTTAGACATCAGCAGAAGACCAAGTCTTCTAATGCAGGAGTCCTGCATGATAGTCCAGTCATGTTGTGTATGATTATGCAACTGCCAACGTTTATGAAAAGCAAGCTGGAAATCATGGTGCACCACCTTGGTCATCACCAAAACGTGCCAGCAGTTCTGAATGGATGTTTGTGCACTGAGTGTGAGGGATCCTTGACAGGCAGCTTTTTGTTATGCCTGTGTGGCTGCATGATTTGTGCGCAGCCATCGATCTGCTCCCAATTAGAACAATTACTGCCACCTTCCCTTTTTCGCTAGCTTTCATTAAAAATGGCTCTGTCAATAGCACTGTTTATGGCAAGACTAATGTGATGGCGAGCAGGCAGGATGGCATTAGGTGATTATTTCTTACTGTGATTGCACAAAGGGAAGCAGTAAGAGAAAATCAAGTTGATGGAAACAGAAAAAAATATTTGTTTTCCTCCTTTGAACTTGGTTTCTATGTACTTACATATCACTGTGTAATATATTTGATGTTTTCGCTTTAGCTATTTGTAAATATTATAGTATATTATAAGTATAAAGTATATTATAAGTATACGCTCATGGGCAAAAAAAATTAATAGGCCAAACCCCAAATTGCTAAATTTTAATTTGAATGTTCCTTAAATTATTTTTCAGGAAATTGATAAGATGATAAAGCATCTTACTATGTGATAGTAATAGAGATGCATTCACTGTTGTATTCCTCAACAGTTTTTCAAGGACACCCCTCTGAACCATCACAATGCAACTCAAATTGTTATGCATCAGTCCACACAAGTCTGCTGAACCACTGCCAGAAATGTCATACTGTCCTCAATGTTTTTCTTAGACAACGATGGCTTTTTAACAGATCTTCTCGACACAAGTCCTACATTAGACAATCTTCTGGTTATTGTTCTTCTTGAAAGAGTTTTGTTTTCAGTGGTTTTAAATGCTGTTGACAGTTTTTGAAGGCTGTATTTCCTGTATTTAAGAACTGTAAATTTCAGCTGGTGGTCATCTCTGGTTAAGGGGCCATCAAGATCCTTTCTTTCTGGCAACATCACCAGTTGTTTCAAAGCGTTGACCTATTCTCTGATAGTGAAATAGGAATTTGCTCTGCCTTTAGGCTCTTACATTTCTGAACAGCTGCAACTTGCCTAACAAAGACCAGCTATATCGCTATATGCATAACTGTTTTCAACTGTTTTTAAGTCTTTTACCTTGCTCCACTGAAGAGTTCAGCCCTCTGACAAGGTGGGATACATAAAACAGAGTGCTGATTTTTTCTCATATGAAGGCAGGAACACAGATTCATACATGACTTAATGAAACTCCTAACAGGACAGTTAACCCCACAACATTTTTGTCACAATAAAAATTGATGCACAAACACCTACACCCTCCTGACTTTGTTGTGGCATGTTGCTGGTGAATCCTGGTGCAGGAGAGTGCTCCCCCTGCAAAATCTGTCCAAGCGTAATGCCCTGAAGGCACCCAGGCAGCCACCAGCCGTGGTGAATGAATTTTGACAGCTGCATGGGCACAGATAGTCATAGTGTGCCGTGACAGCAAAGAAACTGGATAGCATGGGATCCAAAAGAATAAGCGAAGGGAGCATGCCTGTCTTTTTCCTTTCTCTCCTGCATCCTGCCTCTGTCACTGACCCAAGACTTGTCGAGGCCTTGTCGGATTGCTGCATAGTCATGTCAACAACATCTGCTAACGATCTGTTCACAATTAATCAGATGCTTTAGTCATGTCACACCTGTCAGTTCAATGCCCTATGACTAACTTATTGTACCTAGCCAGAAGATTTTAGATTAATGTCAGGTGTGGAGTTCGTGAATTAGCAACCAGACAGGTTTTGATTTGCTGAAGCTGAAATCTAAGTCTCAGACATGGTGAGCCTGTGATGTAGATTTAGCACATTAAGCCTGCTGATTTATTTTCATTGCTTTGATGTGCTTGAAATGCTCTGCTAACTTGCCTGTTCTCTGTCCTTGGGCTTTAAAGTACCTTCCTGCTTTTACTCTCTTTTCATGAATAGACATTATTTCTCATATATTTGCAGGTACAGAGCTGATCAGGCAGCAGTAAGAATTACATCAGCTTTATGAACAAAATTCAGGAATATAATATAATCTGTACACTAACTCACTGTTATGTGTATGCAGAGTAGGTGTGTAGATGTGTGATTGGTGTGCTTGCAATGTGTGTACTTCTTGAAAGTCTGTGAATCCTTTGGAACCAGCTGTATTTCTGTATAAATATGAATTACAACATTATCAGATTTATATACCAGTCGATAAAGAGAACAGGTAAGCAGATAAGACATGGTTGCTTATACACTGCTGACAAAAATTAGGCAATATTTTATTGTGATATTTTTCCGGATAATTTTTGAAAGTCAAGTGGTTTTTATTTTCATTTCAAGCATATGCAATGGCGTACAGTACACACTGTATATGGTTGTATATATACTGCTCAAGTATAAGAGCAGTATATATTGAGAAAAATGATCCAATATTACATATTTGAGAGTGGCAAAGTATGTGAACATTTGCTTTTAATTGGTCACTTCATGTCCTACCTAAAAATTCATATTGCATTGAATTCAGGACCTTAATTTTTGCCATTTCAAAACATTTATTTTGTTCTTTTTTAACCACTATTTGGTAGAATGACTTGCATGTATAGGTTCACCATTATTCTTGCTGTATGGCCCACTTTCTCTTGAGATTCACTTCTTGAATATCCTGACATGTTTTTAGAAAGTGCTGCTATAGTTCAGAATTTGCTGTACATCATGCTATTCTTGCCCAGATGCAGCAAACCATAACCACAAATAACAGAAACGTAAAATTTAGATCTGGTAAGTGGGAAGGCTGTGAGAAAAGCTCAGCTTCTAAGTACACTGCTCACAGAAATTAGGGGATATTTCAAAATTGAATACGAAGAGGATCTCATAAGATCTGATCTGATCCTGTCCATGCTCCATCACTGTGTGTTTTGGCAGTCCTGGGTGACCATATACCCCACTGAACAGTCAATATGAAGCACTTTCATCCAGTTGGACATGCTTCTGTTTAACCCCATTAATATGTCACTTGCTACTCAATCACAATAATTGATTTTGCATCTAATTTGCATAATCAAACAACTTTCTCTGACTTTTCATTTGCTTTTATGATGATATGGTTTAATGAAATACATTCTTCTTATTGCTTAATATTAATTTTGAAATATCCTTTTATTTTTGTGAGCAGCGTAATTCTGGCAGTCCACTGTAACGTTGGAATATAGGAACATTGTCAGTAAAAGGTGTTTAAACCATCTGTTGTACCCAATCCTGCAAAATTCCCTTACATTTCTGGGGTTATTTTTGTGCCTGTACTTTAGTGGCATTTATCAAATATTGTGTAAGATTACTGTCTATTCCTGTGACTGAGTTTTAAATGTGGGTAATGGTCTATACAGCTGATACTGTTTTTCATTGTGTTACATATCCTGCCTTGATTTTTGAGACAATTTCCTTAAAAAACGTCATATTTTATGCAGTTTTTGTGAGTGAGCAAAAGATGGCACCCAGTGTATGACTTGCACTGCTCACAAAAATTAGGGCATATTTAATTATGGGAGATTATTTGAAGTATCCCCTAATATTTGTGAGCAGTATATTTGGATTACATACTTTGGATTACTTTTGCGCACAAAAATGAGTGGATATTTCAAAATCTTTTTTATGTAATTTGTGTAATACTTTACATACTTTGTTTGACCCCCACAGATCAGGTACTATTTAAGAGGGGATCATTCTTAGCACTGCAATGAAACTGATATGTTGGTGTGTTAGTGTGGCTTGTTCTTGTTTGAATGGATCAGACACGCTAGTGCTGGAGTTTTAAAACATTGTTTTCACTTACATATTGATTTACCTTGTTGATGTATTATAGACAGTAGCTCACTTGTTGCTGCACAATCTGGGCAGACATCCTCTAATGCTTCATCAATGCTTGCAGGATGCTCCCTACAGGACGCTCCCAACAGTACGCTGGTGGCTGGGCATTTTTTGTTGGTGATCTATTTTCAGTGCAGCGATGCTAAGGTTTTTAAAACCTCCAGCAGCACTGCTGTGTCTGATCCACTCATACCAGCACAACATACACTAACACACCACCACCATGTCAGTGTGAGTGCAGTGCTGATAATGATCCACCAAACTGCCGATCAAACTCTGCAACATATAACACACACGCTGTTTTTTCTGCTCACAAAATTAGGGGGTATTTCAAAATAACCTTTCCCAGAACCTTTTATCATATGTTTATATGGTATAATGAAGTAGAATTATAAGCACTCCACAAGTGTTTTTTTACTTGTTATTGACAAATACATTCAGCTTAAGCAAACTATATTGTGTTGACCCTTCTTTAAAACAATTTGCCTCGGCATGCTGGATATCAGCTTCTGGGCAAAATCTTGAAATTTACCAACCCATTCTTGCCTAATGAGTGCTTGGAGTTGATCACAGCTTATGGCTTTTGTTTGTCCACCCTCTTTTTGAGGATTGACCACAGGTTCTCAGTGAGATTAAGATCTGGGGAGTTTTCTGACCATAGAGGAAAAACTTCAATGTTTTGTTCATAGCCGCTTGGTTATCTCTTTGCCTTGTGACATAGTGCTCCATCATGCTGTAAAAAGCATTGCTCATCTGTAAATTGCTCCTGGATCGTTGGGAGAAGTTGCTCTTGGAGGATGCTTTGACACCATTGCTTGTTCTTGGCAGTGTTCTTAGGTACAATTTTGAGGGAACCCAGTGCCCTGGATGAGAAGCACCTCCATACATGACTGGTTTCAGGGGGCTCACCTTTTTTTTTCCGGACAATCATTTTTCCAGATGTCGCCCCAAACAGTCAAAAGGGGGCTTCATAACTTCAGAAGAAAATAACTTTACACCAATCCTCTGCAATGCAATCCATATACTTTCTGCAGAATATTAGTCTGTCCTTGATGGTTTTCTTTTAGAGAAGTAGCTTCTTGACATTTTCATTGTCATTTTCATGGCAGGGAATGACTTTGAAATTAAATGCATTTAATCTGATTGCTCTTCGCAATCTAGAGTTAATACAAATTGCCATCATAAAAACTGAAAACCAAAATTTGCACAGTTCTCAACAATGTTGGCCGTGACCACAAGTGTGCTCTTGATGTGACACCAGTTCATTGCAGGGTCATCAGGAGTCGCTATTGTAATTGCAGGGGTTGCTGCTTCCCTTCTTCAAACTAAGCAATTAACATTCAACCAGGTTCCAGTGCACCATCTGTACGTCTGTATTTATGTGAGCAGTGTATTTTTAAAAAATCAGGTACGCCATTAAGATCATATTCTTATTTACAATGGAGACCTCCCAATAATCCATTTATTTTTATATTTAATTAAAATGAAAACATATTTTCAGCCTATCATTTATCTGTTCATTTTTGAAAAAAAACCCCCCAAAAAACATGAGGACTATGGGGATTGAACCCAGATTGCTACCAAGTAAACCCTGGATGTTACCAAAATGCCACACAGATGAGATAAGTAGGACCTTACTAAGTGCGTGAAAACAAAACCAAAGCGCTGAAACTGACGGTGTATCTCGACAAACAGATGTGCCACTAAATAAAGCCAAAGCGGCAGTGAGGCAAGCGAGAGAAATGAAAGCAACATGTAAGATCCGCGGAGTCGTTTCATGAACCTTGAATCAGCTCTAAAAGCAATACAGAATAAGAAGCTCACAAAAACGTCAGAAACACAGCACTTCAACGCAACCAACTGGCAGTATGCCAATGCGCCCGATCACTAATAGTAATCCCAACAGAAAAGCCCAGTAGTTTCCAGTGATTAAGGATAACAGCCAGGTGGAAACTCATGTCGACGTGTCGATTTGGTGTACCGTCTCTAAACATAGAAGCGAGTCGGCAATGGAGAGTGAGTAACAATGATTAGATTACCTCAGACCTTACGATTAGTGTTGCCAACTCCTCGGTAAGGAAAGTCGCTATAGGCTTACTTAAAAGTCGCTAAATGACATCATCGCCTAATTTGCATAAGGGTCCATTTGTGTTTAAGAGAGGAATAATCGTGAGAGAGACAAAAAATAAGTAAAAAACACCCTAAACATGTTTAGAACTACAAATGAAAATTCTTGTATTGATTCTTGGTTTGTTATTACATTTTTTGTCATTGAAATAGGCAATCAATAGGCTAAAATAACATGCCTTTGATGCGTTATCAGACCCACATTATATAAATCACTTTTGTCCTGTATTTTTAAATGTTAGAATATCAAATTTAATCAAAAGACTTATGTGGGGTGGAACTCCCCTCTGTTTGACCGGCAAAGTGACCTGAAAAGAGACACTGGCAGAGTTACTTATTGTTTTTTACATTACAGTGAAGAAGCATTTACATCTCTGAAAGCCAAGGTGGGATCAGTGGTAGCTTTGGCTTTGAGCATGCGCGATTCATTTGCAGTCCGGACCCGGAATGGTGTGGATCTCCTGCTCTGATTGCAGATACTGTACTGTAAAAGTAGTGAGTGCTTTGGGACGGGGAGGGGCTCGTTGAGGACAGTAATTGCAGAACGATATGCGCGTTTACGTCCGAGTCTCCAAAAGTTTCCAACAACACCAGAAAAAGATTTGTCGCTAGTCACTAGATTTGTCGCTAGTCACTAATTTGTCGCTAGTCGCGTTTAAAAAAAAAATCGTTAGAGGGGTCTAAAAGTGGCATTAAAAAACTTTAGTAGGTTGTGAAGCAGACAGGCTTCAGCATTGTGAATGCTCTGTAATGGAACAATGAAACATGAAGCCAGAGCAGTAAGCAAAACATTTCAATAATCAATTATGTAAATGAGAAAAGCCTGTATCGGGATCTACGCAGATTCTTACGACAGACATATGTGTTATTCTGACGCAGAAGAAATGTTCCAGATCAGATGGAATGATGTGATGTGATAAGAAACATGTTGCAGAAACACTGTCTATGCTGACTGGGAGATACAATGTCAGGTAGATATTTGCTGGGAGGTAGATCAGTTTTGTCTTCAGATCTTTGTATTTGCAGTGACATGAGAACTCAAGGGACATGGGAAACCGAGCACCAATATCTGTTGCAGGAAGTAGTAAGGAATTACAACGATTTTCCAGGAACAAATATTTAGCATAGTTAAGTCCTTCTTTTTTTGCATTTTGGATTTTTTTGGATTACACC
This sequence comes from Parotocinclus maculicauda, assembly GCA_034780255.1. Classification (NCBI taxonomy): domain Eukaryota; kingdom Metazoa; phylum Chordata; class Actinopteri; order Siluriformes; family Loricariidae; genus Parotocinclus; species Parotocinclus maculicauda. The sequence goes on from JAUZSU010012355.1 coordinate 10,422, forward strand.
CACTAAGCTCTATACAAAACTTGTGATTAGCTGATTGAAAAGCCATGTTGTATATATGCTAAACCTCAGCAATGCCTGTCAATTAATGTAAATGATTTATTAACAGGTGCTAGATATAACCTACCCACAGTGATTTCTCAGATTTATTTAAGAAATAAAACAATAATAATTTAATAGGAAATACAAACATATTGATTATGTAAAATGGAATGCCTATAAACAACATTGTAAACCAAAAAAAACAGCAGTAGTTACATCACCAAGTGGCTTAGAATCAAACCAAACATTAAATAAATACACATATCCATCTAGACTAAAATGCACCTTATATAAAATGCATTTATAAAAAAAGGACTTTTGCAGGTACAGGGTTATAGTTAAGCATGCAACAGCTTAAAACCTGCGATTTGTGAAGTTCTCGCCATTTCTGTTTTTCATTTTCATTATCTGTCAGTGGTGGTATAAATGCCACAAGGATTAGAGAAATTACATGTGCTCTCTTCTGCCAGCTCCATACTGCGCTTATCCTACTTTTAATTCACTACTCTCTTCACCTCTTTGCCTTCCTATCTGCTCAGTTAGCACTCTTCTAGCACCCTTCTTGCATTGGCAGGCTAAGGTAGAAACGAGCATTCCTGTGCCAAACCAGCAGCCTAGCCCT
>JAUZSU010012366.1:0-11082 GCA_034780255.1 Parotocinclus maculicauda
TAAGCGGAATTTTGGTCCAAATAAGCGAATAACATTACACGTATATAATAGGATTTGTTGCGGTACTTTAGGATTTGGTCCGAATAAGCAGCTGGTCCTATTAACCGGTGGTCCAATTAACCGGAATCGACTGTATTTCTATTTTTGTGAGCAGTATATTTGTCTAGCAGCTTCTCTGGCTAGGAGGTAAGGGCCAGCTGCTGGAAACAGCAGTTACTCAAGACCTGGGTTCCAGCCTCAGAGTGGGCCTGCCACATGAAGGTCAGATGGTGTGGTTAAAGGGTCCTGCGATTGACTGGCATCCCATCCCATCTGCGCCCGATGAATTCCCAGGATAGTCTGTCTAGATCCAAGTCATGCCAGCCTAAACCAACTCAGCATTGCTGATTATGTAATAATAATTTAAACTTAAACCATTTCTTCATTCAGCACAGGAAAATATCTGAATCATTGGGTAGATGAGAATAAGCATGATTTACTCAGTGCACTCAGAGCAGACCAGACTGAAGCAGAAAATCTCAGTTCAGGTGGGTATTTACTCTGTCAGGAAGGATGGGTAACCTCTGAAGAGTGGAGCCTGCGGTATGCGGACGTGAGGGTGATGGCCTCCTAGGTGTCATGGAGCAAATGACTGGCTTGTGCTCACTGACGGACAGTCTATTACCTGAACTAAAACACAAGGCTACATATTAACAGCATGTCCATGTATTACATTAACCTATTAAATCATTTAAATTTGAATTCACGTATGAACGTTCTTTCTTACAAGCCTTTCACTCAGCACATGGGTGTGGTAGTGGGGGGAACAGTGGACCTGACTACCCAGGGCCCGAGTAGGGAGAGGGGCCCATGAAAATCCTGATTTGTTTTTTTTTGCTCACGTTACTCGTGTACTGGCATGGATAGGTGCCCACTGACATTGAGAGTGTCATTTACTGCTACACCCCTGAATCAGCATAACAGTTAAGAGTAAAAAGTTGCATATTTGGGAAAAAAAATCTGATCAATAATATAATTTATTTTTAAGAAATTGCTATGTTTCCCCTTTGCTGTAATGACAGTGTGCACTCAAGATTGCATGATTCAGTTTTGTGTTCTACAATTACTGTCCATTTGTTCAGTTCCACCTACCATATAGACATTGGAAAGGAAAAACTCCTTAAATACTTTGTGAGTCCCTGTTACTCTGTTCTCAAAGGGTCAGGAACCGCACAGGGCCACCACAGTATTTCATTTTCAGCACTGCAGTGACACTGCTGTGTTGGTGGTGTGTTTTGTTGGTATGATTTGATTAGATACAGCAGTGCTGCTGGAGTTAAACACTGTTTTCTCTTACCGTGTACTCTATTAAACACATCTATCATATTGCTCCAACTGTAAAGTCAGAGACAGTAGACTATCTACTGTAATTATATATACAAATACATACATACATATTCTTTACAAAACGGCTTATTATTCTAGATATATAAAGAAAAGTTGCTGAATTTACCACGGTTTGCTATGTGCAGTGATCACAGGGTTTGCGCTCGGTCTTTGAGGCTTAAGATGGATCTGAGGCGGAGCAGGTTTCCATTCCACAGCCTCAGGACTCATTGCCTTAAGGTTTGCATCCCTTCCTAAAGCTGCTGGATCTGAAAAAAGGATTTCCCCTTCAGGATTATGCGCAGCACCTCCTGCATTACTAATTCTAAACCTGCGGGCTCGAATCTCTGCTATCCTCTTGCCAGTGGAGGGCACCACAGCTCTGGGTGGAGGTGAAGGAGACATGGTGTGATCCGACAAAGAGGACAGTCTGGACACCTCTGCAGAAACAGATGTGTAAAAAATGTTTCTCCCTGTACTAAAATCCTGGAAAGTGTGATACAGAATGGACCTACCTGGTGAAGAGTGGAATGCAGAGTCAGGAGACTGGTCAAAGCTCTTTCTTTCATCGTGTTCAAATTCTCTGTCACTTACAGGACTGAGACTGTGGCTTCTTTCACCATATTCATTAGAGTTGTCTTTATCATCATCGTCGCTGTCATCACTATGCACGATTCTCAGCACTTGAGGCTCACGGTCTCTTTCAATGGTCAAAAGACGTCTAGGATGCAACAAATACACACACGTATATAGGGAACAAAAATCAAACACATGGTAAGTACAAAGTGTGTATTTGAAACTCGTCCGTACTTGCTATGTTCTTTCCTCCAGGCTCTGAGCTCAGCAAACACATCAGTCCGGTCCAGACACCCTGCATCTTTGATGTCATATGTGTGCTTAGGATCATAGTTATCCAGCTGAGTACATGGCCTGGAATTGCAGCTCTGCTGCAACACCCAAAAAAATATTAAATCATTTCTATCCATGATATATTTCATAACAGATTCCTAGTCAGGGCTCAAGAGGTTATTTGCTACATGGGTACACAGGCCAACCATTATATAATTTAATGTTTTAGGATGTTTGTTGGTAACCCACCTGTGTTGGCAAACCTGCCTTTATCTTCTGCCATCGTGCCCGAACTGCTTGAAGAGGATTTCCACAGAAGAAAACCTTTCCCATCCCTATTCACATATATAAAACTGTAACTGTGCTCAAGAACGGACGTTAAGTAAGATTTTAGATATGTGTTTGTGTACTAGTGCCTACTGTCAGTATGGAGGCAGGACATGACCATATATGGGAGTGTTGTAGTGTTATGTAAAAAGCTTGGGGACCTCTGGCCAAATGACATTATTGACTATCAGAATAAGAGGAATTCACTATCATACCATTGCAGAGACTTATAAGTCTTTTAGCACTGCCTATAGCCTGGTTGGACGCAATACACACAACTTTTCAGATCTGTTTATCTTCTGACGGCATTTAACTGAACCAACAATGATGGCAGACTCAAACAGCAACTTTGCCATTTGTTGTATAGAGGCACTTGCTGGCCTGTGGCCTTCCTCATTCAGCAAGGGGTTGTGCACACAGTAGGGGACATGTCATGAGACTGTGGAATTGGGCAGACCAAACAGAGTTAAAAAAAATGATTTTGTATGATTCTCACACGCACCAGATCATTCGAACGCATGACCCCAAAGTTAAAAGCACTACACTGGCTTCCGGTTCATTATCGCATACAGTACAAGATTCTGCTTCTGGTTTTTAAATGCTTACATGGATTAGCACCAGACTATCTTTCCGTTCTGCTGTCTAGATACTGTCCCTCTCACTCACTCGTCTAATGCTCACTTGCTTGCAGTTCCTTCGTTCAAACTATGCACGTATGGTAAAAGAGCATTCAGTGTTGTTGGTCCAAAATTATGGAACTCGACCCCTCTATATCTACGTACATGCTCATCAAGAACCACTTTTAAGAGGAACTTAAAAACATACTTGTTTGAAATTGCGTCTCCAAATCCATAGTTTTAAGTGTATAAGCTATTTAAAGGTTAATTATTTATTTTTGATTCTTAATTTATTTCTAAATGTATTCTATATTTATGTCTTTTTGTTTCTGTGGTGTACTTTGTTTGATTATGTTTTTACATGAATTGTAAAGTGTCCTTGGGTGTCATGTAAGGCGCTTATAAATAAAATGTTCTTATTATTATTATTATTATTAGGGACCTTGTAGGAAAATATTTTAAATGTATCCATTCTTCAAATGACCCACTAGTGTTAATGATGCATTAACCCTTAGAGACCAGGGGCTATTTTGGCAATTTGTGCTTCTGATTTTGTTTATATAATATTGGTTATTTGATAACACACCAAACAGGACAATTTTTTAAAATATAATTTTTAATACTAATATCTTTGCCCAATGACCACCACTGTAGGGTTCAAACAATGTGCCACCCGACACTCAAATTGAACATTCCATCCAGAATTCAAACCCCGGTCGTCAGAAACTGCTGTTATCAGCTTACCACTGAGCCACCAGAGCTGCCAACAATATACAGTATGAGAATACAAAGTCATCTCACCATGTGTCAGATCGCTGGTCATGTGATCCAGATTGTCTGGAGCAGAACCAGCTGAGCCTGGTCTGGAGTCAGCTGAGGATGAGGGAGCCCTGGCAGTGCCAGGGCAACTACTGATACACAGACTTGTGCCTGGGCGTTTGGCAGAGCCAGGTCGGGACATGTCACACACACTGCCACTAGTCTGCTCTATTTAGACAAAACACAAATCTGTTTAGGGCATAACCTTTCTATTACAACATTTCCTGATTAAATGATATGGAGTCTAAATAAAACAGCAATCACCAAACAATTAGCATATTGATGATATCAGTATTCACCTAAGAGTTCCAAGCAGTCATTAAAACTGGCTGTATTGGTACTGTCTTTAATGGAATCTTTAAGCAGAGACCAGTCCTCCATTGTAGTCCAAGACTTTTCCTTCTCTGCTGGAACATCATCCAGGAATCGCAGTGTTGGAATCAGATTCCTGACCGTAGACCTGTACTCAGATGCCTGTCACACAAACAGAGCAAGTTGGACTCAAGGAACTAGTTTAAACATTGACCCAGCTTTAAACGTGTGTGTATATATATATTTGTGTGTGTGTGTGTGTGTGTGTGTGTGTGTATCTGCTTCAGACACCAGAAATCCACACTCTATACAGCATTACACACATACACATTCTTATTTAATGTACTAATTTACTACAAAGTCTGAACAACTTTTTTTTATAATATACATTAATTTATTAGTATTTTGTATGTTGTTTTCTTTGTCATACACCCTGGTCGAGAACCAGAAAGAAACTACCAAAGATGGTAGTTCAGAACCTAGAGAGAAATACTCCACTGTAAGGCACCACCAGAAATCCAATCCATCTGACAATGAATTTGACAGCTATCAAATCTGAATATATCTGTTTTATGTAAATGTTTCTATAGTTTATAAAAAAGTGTGTGTATATTTCTTTAAAATGTTTTAGTTGCTCAGGTAGAATTCATTTTCCTCTCAGTTGGTCCCAGTTGAATGCATCACATAGCACTTCAAGGTACACAGACTCCATCTGTGTCTGTAGCTCATCCATCAAAGCAAATTTATGACCCACATCTATCACAAATAAGAGAAGTGGAAGAGAATGCTCAGTAAGCGCTACAGCTGTGAGAGAGACATTCAAAACACACACCCTCACAAATAAAACCGAGAGACAGACAGAGAATGACAGCATTCCTTCTTCACTGCAATAGCTAATGCATATTTGGCACACACTGATTAGACTGCATGGTTTGCTCCAATTTCTTAGTTCCAGGCAAGGAGTAAAAAAAACTGGATCCTGCAACAGATAGAAGTAAAATCACATCATTTAGATTTAGATGTGCTTGTAGTGACGATGTGATTATGTCCCATTTTCTCCCCACACATGGCCAGTTCAGATCCTGGTTCCAATTAGAGACTGGCTTAAACTTGGCATGTTCACCCATGTCCACACAGGTTTCCTTACACAACCCCAAATCATGCCAGTGGGAACTTTGGCCCACGAGATCCTGCCTGTGCTCTCCAGACTCACTACAACCCTCCACAGGACAAACTAATAAACTGATTATTTACAAGCACAAATTTGAAAACTAAATTCAGCCACTTTCAAACTGAAATATAGAAATGTGTGACATGTTAGAACTATTTTTATGCCCATCACATTTCACTTGGGATCCTCATTTCCATCGGAACCCTGTAATGGATGCAGCCTGGCACAGCGAGATCAAATATCAGACAGCAGCTTTCATTTCTCTGAGGAGGCTAATTGCATTTCAATGGGCCAAAGATCCATTATGGCTCTGGCCCTCAAGGTTAGTCTGCAGAAACTCACTGTGAGAGAGTGACATTCACACACAAAGTGTGATACATTTACACAATACACAGAAATGAATTTTCACTTCAAAATGACTTCTAAATCAATTAACTGACTGGCTTTGATGACATTTTATGGATTCCACAAAAATGTATTAATCAAGAACCCCAGTGCTTTGGTCCCAAAAGCGCATCCCCACAGTGGCAAGTCTGATAGCACTCTTTTTAGTCAACCAACTAAATAATAATAATACATTTTATTTCATAGGCGCCTTTCTGACACCCAAGGACACCTTACAATCAACACAACAATAAAATACAAAGAACAATTTAAAACAGTTAAAACTATGACACAGCAAAAGTACCAATCAGGTGTTACAGGCTGTCCTAAACAGGTGAGTCTTAAGTGAGGATTTGAACTGTTGGAGAGAGCTTATGTTCCGTAAATCAGATGGCAGAGAATTCCAAAGTCAGGAAGCAGAGCGACTAAAGCACAGAACATTCATTTATTCACTTTCTTGTCTGCTTGATCCTGTCCTCTTGAAACAAAGGGGCATAATGGGAAATGTAGTACATGTAGTGAATTTGCATGTCATGTATTTTTGCTTAACAAACCAGCTTTAAATTATGTTTTTACTTCTATGATTTTAGTGAGCTACAGCAACAATTTAGTGTGTCCCAGTAAAGTGGGACTGATGATGCCCCTGCTTGTTGGTCTCCTGGTATAAGATTAAAGATGAATTTCAGATTTAATATAAATTATATAATAAATATATACAACATATAACATTTTCGGCCACAAAATATTAATAAGTGCAATTACAGCTTTGACATGAGCCTTTCACCAGTTAGGAAAGACGCTAAATTGCAACTAATCTCACTCATGTCGCAGTTTAACACACCAAGACAGTAAGTCATACATCATATTGTAATGTATTATATCACATCCTGGGTATAAATGGTCCAGCACAACGAAACACGTACTGTGACAGAGACATACACAAACAAAACACAGACATCACACAGATGCACAAGAAGCCAAAAACTAACAGATCTTCACATTGCATGCAAGCAGCTGACCCATTACATTTAACATTAATCAAAGCACTGTGCTGTTTGTGTGTGGCTGTGTTTGTGCCACTGTCGGCGTCACAAGTGCACAACTGCAGGCTAAATGTTATCTTCACAGAAGTTAGACTAATTAGGTGATATGTGTTCGAATGTGTTCGAATGTTCGAATGTCACAAAATTAGGGGATATTTAATTATGGCACATTTCATTTTGAAGTATCCCCTAATTTTTGTGAGCAATATATAAGACATCAGGTATGTGCAGAAAACATTTTACATTTGATCAGCGATCTATTTTCATAAAGCACAAATTGTAAATTTGACTTTGCTGTACCTGCGGTGCTTCTGCATGGGAACACATGCATACGGGGTTTCCCTCCAGGGTCAGAGATCTGAGCTTCCCACACAAACCCAGGTATTGCAGCTGGATCAGATCTTCTACATTGTTCCCCTCAAGGTCCAGTACCTCTAAATGCTCCAGCATGCTCACATGGCTCAGATCTGAAATGTTGTTGTAGGCTGCATATAGCTCCTGGGGAAAAAATGCAAAGCAATGCCTTTATTACAACAACGTCAGCATATAGCCCTAATAATTGGGAGCGCAAATACCATGACAGCCATCTATCAATGAGAATCCCACACAATTGTTCCTGCTATCTATCTGAGAAAGAAGTTTATATTGGCGACAAGAATAATATTTGGTATTAGATCAGTGCATCCTTAATAATCAGAACAAAGCATCAGCTTTTTTTTTCCAAACAGGACATACAAACACGATATTACCTTAAGTGAGTGGAGTGAATGGATTCCATCCAGGTCGGCCAAGCCACATCGAACCACAGAGAGAACTTGGAGATGACAGAGAGCGGTTCCAAGATCCCTGAGGAAACTGTGAACAATAAGTGACCTCTCCCTTTGCCCACCTGAAATCTACTCCTATTATCTCCACTTATCCACACACTGGAATTCTCTGCACTTCCCAGTTTGCTTCAGAATCCAAAAGCAGTAGATGTAAAAAGTGTTTCATGTCATCTCTGAGCTACCCAGAGTATCTCTTCCCTCTCACATCTAGGCTTGCCAATAATAATAAAAATAACTGAAACTCCACTGGTGTCTGCAAAGGTTTAAAAATTAGCTTACACCCTTTTCATGATTAAACTGACATAAGACAAACAAGATGACTTTAGGTTTTATTGTGATCCAGTTTAAAGGAATAGAGACACAGCAGAACAACATTTCTACCTGGGTACATCAGTTTTATTTTGTCAATGAGTCTATGTGATAAATGCTGCACATTCAAACCCATTCCTGTTGTATGTTTCTAACCACTGACAAATGAGAACCACACTTTTAGTCAGTTGTTCTCATGTACTTTTTTTCCAACTTTTTCAACACTAAAGAAAAATTGTACCTATGTTCAAGACAGTGCTTAATAAATACACAAGTTTCTCCTTTATTTATGTCTCACAAAACGTCTTCTTTGCACGATAGTACAATCAGGCCAGTGCTACAGTATGACATTTTGTGACATATATTACTTTGCTGTTTAAAGATAGTTTTATGAGTTCCAGAACAATGCCCATTTGGATATTTTTAGGACCTATTTTCTATTTAAGCACTTCACATGGTTGCCTGACTCACCATGCATTTTTTCATGTTATTATGCTTAATTGCAAAGAATAACAATTCAACATTATGTATACCTGGTCAGTAACAATGATTGGTAGGTTTCAAATTATTGTCCATATGAATACCAAGACTCAGGGTTTCCCAGCAACACACTGCCTCCAGTAGCTTGCATCCTGATGCTATCTCTTGTCCATATAAACAGTACACATGCCCCCCACCCATTCACATGAGGGTGTCTTACTGCCCTACCTATTGGTCAAATCAAGATACCATGCCTAAATCCAGCTCAGTAAGGGCTTAACGAAGTACGACACACAAGCAGCATACTCACAGTAAATGCATTGTTCCACAAGTTTACGCTCATTTGAACATGGCAGACAACATTTCAACTGTGTCAAGTTTGCTGTGTAAGATTTCAGAATAGACATGTGTTGGATAAGGTACAACATGCAAACTACACAGGCAGAGTCCAGGTTGAACTGGGGATCTCTGGATCTATGAGGCGACTGTGCTGACCACACTGTGCCATTCATCACATGTGAAAGCTAAAGCCAAGCATGTGTTGCACCCTGCTCATCCTGGTTGTAGATTTCAGTAATGAAACATAATTAAAGGAACTATTACAAGTAACACTTCAGTGAACAAATGTTCCATTCTATTCGACGAAATAACACAGGAGTATTCATTGCATACTCTGAATAATTGGACGAAGTGATCAGAATTAGAAAGACCAAAAGCACTGTCGCCAAAGTCTCAATTTTTTTCCCTCCGAAACACACACTCAATCCCTCATTTCCATTTGTGAGCATGTCAAGTGAACCTGTTCTCCAGATGGACCAACTTAACAAAGCCATCTATTGAAATATAGGGCTTGTCTCTAAAACATAACATCAGAGCATTTAGAAAACAGGCTGCACTGTCTACAGGATTTACTGTCTTCTGAAATGGAGGGTCACCACCAAGCACAAATTTGTTCCCATGGGAATCTTGCACCTGTACTTCATAGATCATTGGTGCGTACTGGCCAAAGACCATTCAAACCCATTCAAGTTCTTAATTGCATACACAGCTCAAGATTCCCAACAAGTATACTTAAAAACGACATGTATGCCTATTATAAACAATATGTGTGAAATATTTTCGAGAAACAATGTTTTACAAAAAGAACTCTTGTGAGTGCCGAAAGGAAAAACTTACCGCACAGATGAGATCAAACTGTTGTTCATTTTCAGCTGCACAAGATTGGGCAAGTAGGCACCTGCAACATGAAAGGGGAATGTACACATTAAAAACACTGCTGATGCAAATCAGTCGAACCTAGCTTCCTCAAACATGCCTCTTAATGTCTGATCATTAGCACAGAACGTTCCTCTAATGAGAAGTGACTCAGTTTAGACCTCATCAACTTCCACCTTTCCCATATACATTACACAATTGTAGATTTCACAGGATCCTTCAAGAACAAATAAGTAAGATGGCAAACAGCAGAACAAGCACTGTTGCTGCTACTGTACTGCATTTAAAATACAAATTTTGGGAATAACCTACTGCATTACTTACTCTAATAATATATGTTCTGATCTTCAATAAAATCATAATAATAGTAACTAATAATACAAAAACACTTATGCAGCCTTAAATTAAAAAAAAAGGTTGGGACGATATGAAACAAGAAAAAAACATTTACATTTACTTTGACTTTTATCTAATTGCATACACTATGAACTATAGGCTATATTTCATGCTTCTTTCTGTTCAACTTCATTTCATTTGTTAATATACATCCATTCCTGCATTTCAAACCTACAGCACGTTTCAAAAGTGTTGGGATGGGGAAATTTAGGGCTAGTAATGAGGTAAAAAGCTAAATAATGATATGATTTCAACCAGGTGATCAAAAGGTGAATGCAATCATGATTCCACACCTTAAATGCTTTTTCGTGCTCCATAAGCTATTCCTGAACAGTGTCCTGTGACTTTTGACTTACCCTGCAAAATGGAATAAGACCTTTATGTATGCTAAGCTCACCAAAGTTAGCCAAAGTATTCTGCCTGGTGTCGACACACATCTCCAGGTTTGTGACCTGCTGCAGATCATCTGATCCTGACAGGCTCCTCTACAAAGGCAATTTAGATTTCCACATTCATTTTAAATAGGCATAAAGAATCAAATCAAATATCAAATAAAAACTTACCAGCTTATCTCTAGAAAGGTAAAGGTCAACCAGTAAATCTGAGTGGTTAGCAGTAGCAGGATTTGGGTTTATTTGGCCAGATCCTTCAAACTCTGTTACACAAGACAGAGCTGTGCCTGATCTACTAACTGGATTCATTATTTCCTGCCACCAACTACCAGAGGTAAACATTAACACACACAAACAGGTAGCTTTCAAGTCACACTGTTATACGATACCTATATCCCAACAGAGAAAGTTATAAATACATATCACCTACCCTTAATCCAGCTATTTTTTTCTGCAGTAGTATCTAATCAAAATACGTTATTTACATATTGTCACATATATTACATAATGATAAATGTACCTGCCGTCCAAGCGTTAGCAAAATATAAAAACTAACTTTAAAAGCATTTCCAGTGT
>JAUZSU010012377.1:0-11082 GCA_034780255.1 Parotocinclus maculicauda
ACCCAACTGTGGCAGCTTGGCAGAGGTGGGATTTGAACCCTGGACCTTCTGCTCCAGAGTCCATTACCTTAACGGCTAGGCTACCACAGTCCCCTTTAAGATAGTTTACAGACTGAAAAGAATAAACTTCTCCAAATATCCTATATCCAAATAATTTACTGCCAAATGTTGAATAGTGAGCAGAGTCTGTAATTATACCCTAAGTCTATATTTAAATTTGTTGGAATACAATATTTTAGTGAATCAAATCATCAGGTATGCTGAATAACTGGTGAATAACATGACATACAAAATCTGCATTAAGGTCAAGACACAGACCTAATAGACACTCATTAAAGCCTGTGTGTCTTTGGCAGATATGCATCTATGGAGAAATAATGTATAGATTGAAAAGCTAACACTTATTTAATAAATAGCTGTGGATGTGGGCATTTTGTTCAGGAATTAAACATCTCTTTTATGTAGCATGGCTTCTCGAAATGATTGATTGATCAACTTCTTAAATTAAATCAAGAATAAGATACATGACTCCTCAGACTTTAATAGCTCAGTATCAGCAAGTCTTACAATTATTCATTCATTCATTCTCTTCTGCTTAATCCACACAGGGTCGCAGCCCAAGCCAGTGTCCACCCAGCAATACTGGGCACAAGGACAGGAACAACCCTAGACAGGTTGCCAATCCATCATAGGGCACACACGCATACACACAGAGTCATGCAGACAGTCACACACTAAGGGCCACTTTAGAGACACCAGTTAACCTAACACGCATGCCTTTTTTACTGTGGGAGGAAACCGGAGTACCCGGAGTAAACCCACGCAGACACGGGGAGGGCATGCAGGCTCCACACAGAAAGGACCTAGACTGCTCCACCTTAGGACTAAACCCGGGACTTTTTTGCAGTGAGGCAGCGTTGCTACCCACTGAGCCACCGTGCCACCCATATTTACAGTTATCAAAGATAAAATAATAAGATCTGTTATTATGTGAAACTTTGTATAAAGCTACACCACTAACTGCCGCTCTACTGGAGGCAGATAAGAATCCCTTAAAATCAATCCCATGTGAACATACAGTATGTGATATGTAATTTTAAAAACCACCAGCCGTCACTGATCCATACATAGACTATCACCAAGGCCATTTTTTAAACATAACTATCCAGTATAAATCTATAATAAGGTGTCTGGTAAATACTTACTGATGGGCAGTACAATGAAGAAGGGCAGCCAGCAGGAGACGAAGCAGCCCACCACTACAGCCAGAGTCTTTGCTGCTTTCATCTCACGTGATAGTCCATGTAGTTTCTCGAGGGCTCCTTGGGTGCGCCTAGGAGTCTGATCCTGGAGCTGCTGGATGACTCCAGAGTGGATGTTAAGAGACTTTTTAAGTTTTTTCATTTGCTTCCGTGCCTCCTTGTAGACTTTATAGTACATTAATAATGTGACAGATAGAGCAACATAGAAGGTGGTGTTGGAGAAAATGACATAGCTTTGTTTTTTATTTACTTCACACACCGAGTCATTAGTCCTCTGCTCCTTCCAGCCAAACAAGGGCCCGACTGAAATACAGGCTGATAACACCCAGACAAACACTACAACACCCATGCCACGTCTAGGTGTGGCTCGGGACGGGTATCGCAGTGGGTTGCTGATGGCCAGGTAGCGATCCATGGAGATGACACAGATGGTGAAGAAGGAGATAGTGCAGCAGAAGACATCGAGTGATAACCACATATCACACAGTATCCCTCCCCAAAACCAATATCCAAAAACCTCAAGAGAGGCAGAAAACGGCACAACTATGCAGCTGAGGAGAAGATCAGACACGGCCAGGTTTACAACAAAGTAATTTGGGACTGAATGCAGATGACGGTGTCTCGCCACTGAGACGATGACCAAGATATTTCCCATCACTCCAAAAACAACAAATAACAAGCCCATGCCCACCATTATGATGATTATTTTTATATCTTGGGACTTGGAGTTCATATCGGCACCCGTTGAGTTCATGATGAACAGGTTCAAACAGGTTGTTGTATTTATGGTTAAATTGAGGTAATCTGTCATCTGGAAGGAATCCATTCTGATTTCTGAGTTACAGCAGCCAGTCTTGAATTTAAAACATGTTCTTATATTCCTGTGAAAACAAGAGGAAGTAAAACAGTCTCCTTTTGTTGATGCAAATGAGGAAGTCACATTTGGTTCCATGTTCACTCCGATATTAAAAAGCCTGCATGTACACAAAGCATTGATGTGTCACTATGATGCAAATTTGTCACAAGCAAGCGTTTATATTACACCTACAAAAAACATAGACGAGCTTTTCATATTATTAGGTTCCCTGACTTCAGTTTTATCCAACAGTTTGAGCAATTCAGTTCTGTTGCTTTTATCAATGACAAAAACTGAACCTTCACAGCAATCATTTTTAAATTTGGTACATGGAAATCTGGACAGTAGTGTTTTGCTTACATCTCAGAATTAAAAAACAACAACAAAACATGCAATTTGATCAGGAATATAAAAACTGTAAAAAAAAAACGTAATAGTATCTGTATGTACATGACTGTGGAAAAGTTTTAGAAAACCATGCCACCAAGAGACTGTGCAATGTTCTCTCTGTGTCTATGTTTGTGTTTCCTCCGGCTGATTTGATTATTATTATTATTATTATTATTATTATTATTATTATTATTATATTAGTTATTATTATTATTCCTATAACTACTCTACTTTGTATTATTAGTATGGTCATTATTGTAATGAAAATGGTTAATTTTATTACTGCTATTAATATAATTATCCTTCATCCATTCACTTTCTTACCTGTCTAGCTGCCACACTCATATACACATACTCACACACTAGGGGCACATTAGAGACACCAAATAACCAAACACATTTTTGGACTGCAGAAGGAAACCGGAGTACCTGGAGTAAACCTACGCGAACACGAATAGGACATGCAGCCTTCACACAGAAAGGTTTGAACCCAGGACCTTCTCGTTGTGAGGTGACAATGCTACCTACAGACCCAGGAAAAAATGTACTGTGAAATTTCAGAGTAAAACTCTAAATCACTTGACAGTTTTAATGTGAATTTTCACAGTTTGACCATAAAGTTCCCAGTTCGACTTTTTGATGGCAATTTGGTCACTTCATGCCTCCCCCGTCAAAATCCATAGTACAACTTGTTGATTATGAACTGACCATAAATGATTTCCCAGTTCTAGTATGGATTTTGATGATAATTTGGTCACTTCACGGTTCTACTGTCAAATTTTACAGTACATTTTTTTCATGGGGTGCCACCATGCTGACACTATTATTATTATTATTATTATTATTATTATTATGTTTCTATCATAATTGCTAATATAATTATTATTTAAAAAAAAAAATTTCCCAATGTTAGAAAACGTGCAAGATATTTACAACCAAGTTGCATAAAAATATGGCATATATTGAAATGCATGTATTTCAATTTCTCAGTCTATACGTCTATTATTATATAAAAAAAATACATTCAATAAATCACAGTTTATATTTACTGGATTTCATCTCCCGTTCCCTTATGCCCGCGTTACTCGTCGTTGGTGACGTCAAACATCAGGAAGTAAACAATGTGGCGCACAGTTTAGCTTATTAGCTTCTGAACATCAATGTTACTGAACCTGACCGGAGAGCTGCAGCTATAACACAGCAAAATAAGTAACTGCTTATGTTCTTATAATTGTCAGTATTACTCTGTTTTTATCTTTGCAAACTTCTATCTGTTAGAATCTCGCTTCGGTGCTATCAGTGTAATACAGCAGTGCTGCTAAACTGCAAGGAGCGCACTGTTTTTACAGGGGACTTCTTTCAACCTATGATGATGATGATGATGATGATTATTATTATTATTATTATTACTATTATTACTATTATTATTATTATTATTATTATTATTATTACTATTATCACAGCTGCTAAATAAACATTCAAATCTACCCCCTGCCCTTTATTTGGCCAAAACCTAGACGAGTCTTAATCTATTAAAAAGTGCATGTCAGTACAATATTCCTTTAGTATAATCAATTTAATGAATGATAAAGGGAATTTAAGAAAAAAAAATAGGAACATCTGAACGCCTACTCATTTATTTGATTATTTAATCGTTCAAACTTGTGGCAGTGTTGTAAAAACCATGCACATCGGAGTCTGCAAATTTAAGTAACTTTTGTATAGTCATTTAAAATAATATCAACCATCATTATGGGGGAAATGTGAGCTCAATGATTTTGACCATTCCATAATTGTTTATGTCAGACACGCTGGTTTGAGTATTTCTATAACTGCTGGTCTTATGGGATTTCATTCACAACAATTTCTAGAAGTCAATCATGATATGGACTGCAACAGAGAAAGGTTGGATTGCTTTGAGCTGATTGAAAGTCCTAGGTGTTTATTTTTGTTCTCACACTGTGCTTTGAGGTCATGATGCCTGCTCGAAGCAGCACATCCGGTGGTGGAATTCCAAACAATAAGGTGAAGTACTCCAGGCTAGCAGACAGTGAGGACGGCTTTATCGATCTGCAGGTGAGGAAAAAGAGCTTGTGTGAGTTCTGTAACAGTTAGTTCTTACCGTGTGGTCTGATTGGCTGAGAGACGTTCTAGGAGTGTGCCAGTGTTGCACGACAATGGCACTCTGACCAAAGTATTACTCCGTCACATCCTATGAACAACGACAGCCATAACAGAGCAGCAACATATTTATACAAGTCAAAAGCTTTGAAAACTTTTGTTTTGATTAATATTTGATGGTGAAGCTGTTAATGATCAGTGTGAACCCTCCAATGAGCCAACCCTTCTGAACGAGGGTATGGATGTGTTAAAAAGGCAGACAATTGAAGTCAGTACAGTAAATCAGACGTCCTGGGCTCTTAATTTACCGCAGCTTGGCTGAAAAGCAACGACACTGAAGCTCAGTTTTAGTCCATCAACAAAAATGTACTGAATCAGCTTCTACATCAGTTTTATGGACGGGTCAAAAATTTTACAGGAAGGTTATACAGCATCAGTAGCTTCGCTGGTTTTATAACCTCTAGATGTCGAAGCTACTTCTGTGAAGTAATGCCAAAGGGGTATGCAAAATCAAACTCTCAATATATAATATGTACTCTGCTATGCAAAACTGAGTATTTATTTAGCATCAGTAGCTTCGCTGGTTCTATAACGTCCAGATGTTGTTTGCTGGTGTTAACTGGTCTTTAATTAAACACCATTCACACCTGATCGGAGATTCGTTCATGGATCTGTTAGTTCAGCTCTTAATCCAGGGAATCTGCTGATGCTCTGTTACTCTCCCTCTTCATTTCTGACTGATCATTTTAACACGAATAGCTTCATCTTATTTATAATCACTAATCAAGTAACGGAAATTAGAACAGGATCCTAGACTTTTCTTAATACCAGGGTCCCAGTAACATTTAATTTGCTGAATGTAAATAAAAAAAACATTATTTAAAAAAATTAAAACTTACCAGTCTTTGTATACTAAACAGATTTTTGGAAATGATTCCTCGAATATAATGACTGAAGGTCATAGTCTTACAGTGTTTTAGAAACATTGTGTAACAAATCATGTTTTCTGCCCTCTTTACCTTAAAATCAAACAATGAACAGCGAAAAGGGAACTGTGGTAAAATCTCAAAAATCTGATCTCTGACCGCAGTACAGTGCTGAAATCTCACATCATAGCATGAATCTCGAGTGTATTATGGCTTAATTTCCACATGTTATAATGGTTGGTTTTTGTTTTCCCACAGTTTAGGAAAAGTCCCCCTAAAGTGCCGTACAAAGCTATCGCTCTGGCCTCTTTCCTCTTCATGGTTGGCTCTTTATTAATTATTATCGGTTCTCTTCTGTTAGCCGGGTACATTGAGGTCAAGGTGAGTTCTGTTAACTTTCTAGTTCTGATCTGGAGTAGTGTTTAGATTAATTCATTAAAAGCCTTCATTTCTCTCTTTGTGTGATCTGTAATGTACAGAACTCAAATAATTGCTTTGTTAAGGACTGTGGTAGCCTAGCAGTTAAGGTACTGGACTCTGGACCTAATGGCCCAGGGTTCAAATCCCACCTCTACCAAGCTGCCACAGTTGGGCCCTTAAGCAGCCCTTAACATTGCTTGAATTGTGGACTTTGAGTTGTAAGTCGCTCTGGATAAGGGCTTCTGCTAAATGTCGTAAATGTAAAAAACAGCCAACAAATATTAGGCTGTTTAACAGGAGTGAACACTTTTTAATTATTGATTTTCCCGTGTTAAAGTGTGTACAGTTGAAGTATCTTTTTACTAAACTGAACTATTAAGCAGTTCAATGAGTTCTGAGACCTTACAAAAGCACTTCTGCACATGCCACATTTAATTGTATGTTTTCACTGCATTAAATCTGTGCATTTTTAAAAATGTAATTCAAGATTCAAAGCTTTATTGTAATATGCACAGTAGGAAACACGTTTCCCTGTCCAATGAAATTCTTATTTTGCAGTCCACCCTGGATGTCAGAAGTATTAAGTAGAAAATATTAGAAAGTCAAATCTAATTAAAAAAAACGAAAAAGAAATTAAATAACGAAGTAGTAAAAATATAATATAATATGTACATTGTGCAGTAGGGTGTGCTACATTAGTTGTACATTAATATGACATTATATAGTTTATATGAATGTCTTCTTTATATGTAATGTAGCAGACATTAATTAAAGATTCACTGAATTTCTTTCATACCTGTACCTCAGAATCCAGATCGTACGATTCCGGTGCTCATCATCGGCGTGCTCATATTCCTCCCTGGCTTCTATCACTTGAGGATTGCCTACTACGCCTTTAGGGGTTACCGTGGCTACTCCTACGACGATATCCCCGATTTTGACAACTGATCACCTTGCAGGTCTGCTGTGTTCTGCATGGCATGCCTTTGTCTTATGATCGTGTGTTCCCCTCAGACAGGAAGTGAGCTGCGGTACAGTACGAGCACAAAGCTGCTTCTGTGCAGTAATGCCAAAGGGGTATGCAAAATCAAACTCTAAATATATAATATGTACTCTGCTATGCAAAACGGAGTATTTATTTAGCACTACACACGAGTGCTGTGTTTCATGTGTTAAGTTATGCATATGTTGTTGCATGTTGTTTTAAATTAACTGTTTTTGATGACGTTCACGATCGTGGGAAAGTTTGGATTAATTTCGCTTGCCGAAATCTCAAAATGTTTTAGAGTTGATGTAAAAATGGGTGACAGTATATCCTTACATGTCTTAGTAAGGTGTCAGAACAGCAATAATAAGCATCCATATACACTACAGAGCCAAAAATATGTAGACACCCCTTCTAGTTAGCCATCTGTTACTAACAGGTTCATAACAAGAACAATATATGCTATGAACCTCCTTAGACAAACAGTGGCAGTTGATTGGCTTGAACTGAACACACCAGTTCATCAAGTTTATGCCTCCTAAAACTACAGACAGAAGTCCAGAAAGGAATTTCTGATGATGGTTTTGACTGGCTTGTGCAAAGATCTGACCGTAAATTTATCACACACCTTAGAAATGAATTATTATTCTAACAGTAATCCATGGATTATTGACCTTAGAATCAAGTTCAGAAAAACGAATGGAAAGCTCATCAGAAGGGTGTCCACAAACTTTTGACCTCTTGATCGGCACAATCTCTACGTAAGAAGGTTTGTGTTACAAAAGTCCACAAGTGTCCATGCACATGTCCAGATGTTTCAGTTTCCTGTTTCTGTTTGTATCTACGGATTATTTTTATATCATTATAAATTATTTGAAGGAAAGTATAAATAAATATTTTATGTTATATTGCAACGTGCTATCATTGTTACTTTTGAACTGTTGGTCATTTCATTTGAATATTTATGAACTAGGCCATAAAAGTAGAGGTTTTTCACTTTGGGAGTTTGAGTAAGAAATAATTTCAATACTGTTAACCCATTGTTCTGTACAAACACATGGTATAAACCAGTCAGCCATACCATTCAAACCACCGACAGATGAATAACAGAGACAGTGTGATACTATATAAACATTGTTATGCTACAGACTGGGTCCACCCCTTTATGGTAACAGTATTCCCTAATGGCTCTGGCCTCTTTAATGTACCCTATTACACTGCAAGAGGAACATGACAAAGCGTGTTTTGACTTTGGTTCCAGATTCCCCAGATATTAATGCGATTGAGTCTCTGTGGGATGTCTGTGTGTGACGCTAGCCCCCACCTTACAACTTGTTGCTGCTAACATTTTGGTACCAGATACCACGAGAGACCTACAGAGGTCTGGAGGAGCCTATGCCTTGATGAGCCAGAGCCTTGGCAGAACAACATGGACCTAAACAATAACAGGCAGGTTGTAATGTTGTTTTATATCTTGATCGACCAGTCTGTCAAATACCTTCTGGACGTTGCTGGTCACACCACCACAGTGGTGTTTTAGCCATTAATTAACGCCACTGGCTAGGCGTATTGATGCCAATCGAGAGTGACCGAATGACCTAACGCATGTCTTTGGACGGAAACTGGAGTACCCTGAGTAAACCCACGTAGACACAGGGAGGACATGCAGACTCCAAACAGAAAGGTCCCAGGCTGCTCCACCCTGGGATTGAATCCGGGGCCTTCTTGCTAGCCACCATGCTGATCCCGGTTTTATATACTGTATAGTTTTCTTTCTTTTACCTTTGTACTTATCCTAGTAAGAGTTGTGTCGATGGGTCTGCAATCCGTCCCAGTTTTAACAGGGAACAGACTAAAGTGCACCCTGGATGGCATGAGAGTCCTTCGCAGGGCTTTGTCAGGTGAACTCCCTCATCTGGGCTTCTCTTTCTCCTGTAGAGTAAGAAACATGCAAATCCCTTTGTGTTTTTGAAGAACAATGTTTTTAAACATTTTACATAGTCTTTTGTAAATTCTGCTTTTGGACCAAATCATAATTATAATCATCACCGGTTTGAAATCACATCATGATTTCGTTTTTATCATTATTACTTGTTGTAAATTGCCCCCTTTCCAACTTTATTTTGGAATGCGTTGTTGGCCTGTAATTTAGGAATGGATGTTTATTATATAAACAAATGAAATAAAGTTGACCAGACAAAACATGATGTATCCTGGATTCATCCTTGGGTTCAAAGTAAATGTAAGACTGACTACACTTTTTAAATTTGTATTTTCTATACTGTCCCTACTTTTCCTGATTTGAGGTTGTGTGCTCCATATTTATTGTTTTTTTTTTGCTACAGATCAGCAGAACCCTTTTAGAATCAAGCATCATACAAAGCATGTGGTCACTGAAAGATTCTTGATAGTCCAGATGATATAACATTGCTTATAAGATGCTTAAGTAAGCATTTTTTAGAATGATACCAAATGGTAGCTTGCAGATGTGTGCACAGAATATAGTTTTAAATATTGCCCGATAAGGTTGACTCCAGATGTGGTTACATTAAATATAAGATAAATCATGTCTCCGGTGTTTTCATTCTCAAAATATGAGCAAATTGTAACGTTTATTGCAGATGTTTAAAAAATAAAAGTACCCCCATGACTTTATACATCATTTCATTCCAGTGTATTCCAGTTTTTGTATATTGTGCTATATACTGGGGTTATCCCACAACATTTTGTTTAAGATATACCTCGATATCAATAAAGATATCACGTTTTGAAACAGAAAACCTGTAGAAGATTTAAATGTACGTTCGTGTGTCTCCCCCCAGTGGCAATAACGTGCAGGGATTTTTCTTAAAAGGTCTTGGTGGAGATTTACGGAATCAAGCGATAGATTGGCGCCCCCTCCAGGTTGTACATCTCTCTCCCTAACCCTCTGCAAGAGCCTAAAATGTAAATCCTAAAACAAGATGCTCTGTGTTTGCTTTAACTCTAAAGAATACTTACTTTTAACAGACTTCATTATCCAGAGCAACTCACAACTGATCCAGATAAAATATTTAAGCAAGTGAGGATTAAAGGCCTTTGTTTAAGGACCCACCAGTGACAACTTGGCACTACTGGGACTTGAATTCCACACTAATCTGCAGAAGCTGTCTGCTCTTTTAACACAGCTGGTTTATATACTCAGGATTATTCTTAGGCTCAGTCCTGTGAACACCCACTGCTTTGAAAAATGTACAACCTTTTGAGCAAAATCTTTGGTGGTCTAATGCATGTGATTTATGAACTTTATTAAAGCAGCCAAAGAAAGAAACTGGGTTGGTCAGTATTTCGGGGTTTTTGACAAAATGCAGTATTTACAGCATACTTAGACCCTTAGATACTTAGTGTTGCACTGTGTGACATTTCCTGGCTCTGGTGTATAAATTGATGTGTTCATTTGGCCGCTTGTATCCGTAGTGCAGCTCAGGTTGATGGAAAGAGGAGTTTGTAAGGGCTTTGATCCAAATCCCAAGTCCAGGGTGTACCTCAGCCAGTGTTAGGCTCAAGACCGGCTCCACTGCGACCCTCGATGGGACAAGCTGGGCTGCAATGGAATGCTTTATTTGTTTAATTATTTTTTGCTTTGCTTTTATCCATAGTGACTTCTAATCGAGTTTAAACAGGTAAGTACAGAACCTTAACTACGTCCCTGTGGTTACATTACATTGTCACATCCATCCATATTATTTTATCTGCTTTTATTAAATCACTCACCATATGAATTTAATCTTATCTGTACTTAACCTTAGTTAATCAGCCAGCGATCAAGGACAAAGTACAAAATGTTTCATAAACACTGGGGTTTTGTTATGAGCAGCTCAAAGCAGGCATGTCAGGTAAAGTTCATCACACTGACATGCTGGTGTGTGAGGGGGTAGCACCGCCGCCTCACAACAGGAAGGTCCCGGGTTCAATCCCAGGGTGGAGCGGGTTGTGCCGTTTCTGTGTGGAGGAGTCTGCATGTCCTCTCAATGTCTGTGAGGGTTTACTCCGGATACTCCGGTTTCCTCCCACAGTCCAAAGACATGAGTGTTAGGTTATATCATAACTGTAAATTGACTTGTGTGTGTGTGTGTGTGTGTA
>JAUZSU010012388.1:0-22718 GCA_034780255.1 Parotocinclus maculicauda
AATGGGGAGGGGTGGAGAAAGCAATGGCAAACTACTCCACTATCCTGCTGAAATACTTCATGGATCACATTGATGAAAGACAGAAATGTGTGGAGATCGATGATCCATCAAGTGACCGAGAGTTAGCTGCGACTACGGTTAATCCTATCCCATACATGCTCTCACACATGAATTAAAATTATGTGGTGAATAACATCAAAATTAGGGCCAGGCATGCTAAATGGAGGACTCTGATGTGAAGGGAGTGACGATGCAGGCACAGTCTGTGTGTCAAAGCTGGTGAAGACATCAGACACAGGCATAGGAGAAGTCATGGCCAAGCTTTAGGCTTAGGTTCAGTTGCTTCTGGCAACTTCTCAGTCTAAACATGATGGACTATACCTGGTAATCCTGATGCTTCTTCTTTATGTCCAACAGCTTTAACCAGATCCTCAAAAAAATAATCTGGGTGCTTCATCAATGGTTAGGATGCCAGAATAGGAAAAGGTTGAAAGTAATGAAACACAATAGAATGCAAGTGCATGGGTATCATGGACAGATTAAAGTGAGCTGCAAAGAACGCCAGCATTTCACAATGAGAATCAATTTGAGTGTCCAAATAACTGACAAACAAGTCTAAAACAAACATTAAGCACACATATGAAGTACAAAGCACCAAACGTCCATGTTCAGGATCCAAAATGCAGAAGAAGCAGATGTGACATATGCAGTCTCAAGTGATGTGGCCAAACACAGAACGAAACAAAAATACAATAATTCAAACAACTTAAGCATGGGTTGTGACAATTATACAAATGGTTCATTTATTTTGCAGTATAATATCAGCCCCTTCAATAAGGTAACGTAATACAGTAACATGCCAAACTATATGACAAAAATGTTTGTTCAATCCACTTTGAAAACTTGATATGCAATTTAAGTTTTTACTGTGCAAAATTCTTATTAGTGTCATGCAAGTGAGAGTTTGACAACTGGACAGTGCTCAAAGGAAAAATGCTTTCTTATGGCATAACTAAACTTATACAAAACATTGAGAAAAAGTTGTATTTGACCTTCTGCAGAAGCTGTAGCTTAGAGTATTACACTATACATGGAAAATAAAACCCTTCTTAAATTTTACCCTTATTTAATTTTACATGAAAACCATTTACACCATTTGGCAGTTCTTAATATTTCATAACAATTATTTTGGCTCCACAATGCAAACTGAATAAATTGTACTAAATAGTAGATAAAATTCAACATAAATGAAACCGTACTGTGATTTCTTAAAGTAAAAATGTAAATGATATGGGTATGGATTCAGGTTAGTAAAGTGGTAAACTAATTTAAAAACAATTACCATGTAAAGGCTTGCCCTTTAATTGTACACTGCTGAAAATTTTTTAAGGAAAACACAATCTCAATGGGGAAAAAAACATGCAGAATATATTTCGTGATATGATTGATGGAAATGTAGAGGGTAGAATTGAAAGACATTGCAAAAATAAAAGCGAAAAATGATGCAGCCGACTAGTCCATTTAGCTGTAATTCCATTACAGCAACTCAAAATGGTACTTCGAAGTTTGTCTTTTTCATGCTTCTAATGAGACGATGGATGGTGTCCTGAGAGATATCCTTCCAGATCTGGGCCAGGGCATCACTGAGCTCGTAAGCTGTCTGAAGTGCAAGAGGCCTTTTTATTGTGACTAGCCTAAAGTACACTTGTGCAATAATCATGCTGTCTAATCAGCATCTTGATATGCCACACCTGTGAGGTGGATGGATTATCTCAACAAAGCAGAAGTGCTTGATAACACAGATTTAGACAAATTTGTGAACAATAATTGAGTGAAAAAGGCCATGTATGTACATAGACAAAGTCCAAAAAAATTGGAGAAAAAACAAGTTTTGCGGTTATAATTTTGTTCAGTGTAAAATACACACAATATCCATGCTTTAAAATATATTTTGGTTTACTATTAAGAAATTACTTGGTTTTATTAGTGTAAATTAAGCTAATCTGTTTCCTAATGAATGGCTCAGACATAATTTAAGGGACACATTAAGGGTAGTTTAAATTAAACTGAAATGCTAATTAAATGCTAAACGAAACATGAAACAAAATTTTTTTAGCTAATAGTGATGTACATGTTTTAATGGAAAACTGGTTAACCACTTGTTGATTTGATGACTCATTATCCATTACAATGTTCAATATAAGGTAATAATGTAAAGAAAATAGATGCATTTCTCATGTTAAGCTTTAGGGGCTACTTCTGGTAGTTATGAAATTTGCCTTTTTATTTATGTTATGAGCTACAGCTTACTGTGATATATTTTATGTTAACTGGTGATTTGTCTATTAAACTAGTACTAAATTGAACTTCTTAAAAAGTTTTTTCAATTGGGTAATGAAATAGCAGCAACTACAAACTCATATTTATATATAGCATTTCACATACCCAAACAACCTAATAAGAAAACGTGAATTTTGAGGAGAGATTCCAGAGGGAAAGAGCTGCAATGGAAAATGCCCTATAATATATGGAAGGTATGTAAATCAGGTACCATAAAGTAGACCAGAGTTAGAAGATTGTAACAAATGAGGAGCATCAATAATGAAATTTGCACCAAGATTCTACATACTAACTACTTTATAGGGCATAGACACAGACACAATTCCAGATCTGTTTAAACAAAAAAAGTCTGATCCCTTAATGAGCACAAAGTAACTCCCTGTTTGTAGTGGCAAATACCAAAAAGATATTTGTTCCTGGTTGCTGACTGGTCTGAAACCATGGCTAATTGCAAGACTTTGTACATATTAATTTTAAGGGGGATGGAAAACGCATGCATACACACATTAATACAGTACAAACACACAGGCAAAAGGGTCCTGGGTTTGGTCCCAGATGTAGTGGCCTGTGATCTTTTTGTGTGAGTTTATTCAATATTTTTCTGATTTCTTCTTACAGTCAAGAGACTTTAACATTTACGTTAATTGGTCATTCTAAATTGGCCGATCTGCGGGTCTATGTGTGGGTGCATGCGTACCTGCATACCTATACTTCAGTCTGCGACTCAGTGAGAAAATGGTATTGGCTGGTGGTTTAAGTAAAATGTAATTTCTTAACAGATAGGTGGTTCAAAAAATTCTAATTTCGATTCAACATCGATCCCTAATAACCTGCCATGACCGGTGTCTCATGTGATCACGCATGTCATCACATGGTTATGTTTTGGTATGCTTTGTTATAGCATTAAGGGAAAATCCCACAAAAAAGCTCAAATGCACACAAAAGTTTTGTTCCACTTTCAAAGAAAATAGTAAATGCAGTATTTGTGGAAAGCTGTTCTGATGTAAAGGACGTTTCACCTTTAAAATGGCAAAGCATCTGAAGCACCAGTATGAAATACTTAAATACGTTAACCAGGGTAATAACTTAGCAAAAGCAAACTTTTCTTTTTAACTATTATTGATATGTAATCTCTACTGCTTAAAGTTAAAAACATGTGATTGAAAAGGATAGTAATAATTTTTATGTTATGCTTTTTACTTCCGATCTAAACCTTTCTTACTTATCATGTTTGTCATTTCTGCAGTGGAGTTTACTTATGATCAGTAGTAATTGAGATAAGTTTGGTTGTTTATAGGTCACTACTTTAGAACATTATGCCACTTCAAGCTTTTTATTTCTACTATTATAATGGGGAAAAAGCTTAATGTAACATGTTTACTTCTAAAGATATTTTTTATGCCTAAATATTTGGCACATTCTTTTCTCATTGATGTGCAATTAATAAGAAAAAGTCATTAAAATGCAAAGAATACAAAACCCTACACAGTATCAATAACAATAATCATAAAATTAAAGTATAAAAATTGTATCAGACTCTGGATTGGCAGTTGTGTACTGGAAGCAGATTGTAACTAAAAAATGTGGATATTTATATTGTGTATTGATGTAACCTTGTGTCTGTCTGTAGCCATTGATGCTGAAATTGACAGGTAAATAAAAAAAATGAACAAATAAGAAAAACATATGAACGTTTACATATTACATCTGCAAGTAAAAGTATTCCAGCCAAACTAAGAAGAAAGCTCTTCGAAGTAAAGCAACAGAAAAGGCAAACTGCCTAGAGACAAATGGTAGACAAATGGTAACTTCTATGAGGTAGTATTGCCAGGAACAACCATGGCATGGCAGGGCCATGATTTTGCTATTATAGGGGAGAGGATGGCTAATTACTGGCCTGTAGCAAGATTCCACTGAATTTCAGCTGAGAAAACACAGAAGGCTTGGATTATAATCACAGCAGTTTAGTGTCCAATCAGATGCTCCGAGAAACAAATTAGACTTCCATGGATCAGTGAAATGTTTCCTTTTAGTAACTCACTTTAAATATTACATTTGCCCCACACCTGAATCATGTATTACATACTGTAGATCTTCGCTCAGCTGTACTATTTATGATTTGTGTTGCAAAATACAATTGTTCTTAATTTAAGAAACATATGAAGAAACATGATATCTACACCACTGTACAAGAAGGTCTTTTACTTTGCCAATGAACTAAAAACTGGACTAAAAAGAACTAAAAAGTGGATTTTCTCTCAGTATGATGATTCTAAATGGACTTTATCTGGTGTTCTAATCACTCTTTAGACCTTCTTGTCAACCATTTCTATGCTAAATCCACTTTCCAAGGTTATTATAGGTTATGACAGATCTCTCCTAAAATGTCTCTTTGGGCATCTTATCAAGGCATAAGGTATTTTTATTTCCTTTTGCATAAATCATTATGTTCATCCATTGTATTGTTCAAGGTTACTGATACCAGTACCATTTTTTTCACGTTTTATATCTCAATACAGTAGAATGTGTATTGTTCTTGCCCTTTAGATACACCAGTTGACCTTGACACCATATCTTTATACTGTGAGAGGGAAGTGGAGTACTCCACAATGACAAGCATTCAAACTCCACACAGGCAGTCGTGTCTCTGGAGTCGTGATGCTTCCCCACTACCAGATAAAGTACACACAAGTGTGTGCTAAAATCCAGTCTGATTGTCAGAATCAAACATGTAGCCTGTGGGTTGAAACTGATTTAAAACAACACTTTTAGGAAATGCTAAAACTGAGTATTTAACATGAAGTAGACTTAGTGTAATGGATGTGTATGAGTCATATGAATGGTCTGCTGTCCACTGTTTGGTGGCTGCTTATCGCAGGCATTTATTCTATAGCTGTGGATTTGACTTGCGGTGGCAAAATGGCGACTGGCAAGGCACCACTGGTGATTGTTCAGAAAAGTCTTTTCATTGCATACATCACACGGAGTCGTGTCGTAAATTACTGTTGATACTATTAATAGGCAATTTATTAGGTGTTGTTTGAAAAATGGTAGAAATTCATAAGAACCTAATCCTAAACATTGCCAGTGTTGGGCAGAAACTACTGAGGTATGACTGCTAGCAGCTAATTCTAGCAACAGCATTAGAGGTCACAATTTTTTTTTTATTTTACTTGGCACTATTCCAACAAGTAAGCTCATTAAATATCTATCCAGCTTGAACTGCCTTGGTCAGCTTTAATTGCTGATAATTGTGAATGTCTTGCAGCAACAACAGCTCAACCATAAAGCCATAGACCACACATGCTAACATCAAGGTACTGAAGGTTGTCTTTCTTTATTTCCTACACAGGTTCCATAACACCGTTGGAAGCTATGGAAAATGATCCTCTTGGATAATGGGTAATTCTTCATTGTATGACAATCCGACAGTTAACTTTAAAATGCCAAATATAAAGATCTCTGTCAATTCTCAATCAGTCTAAAGATCTAAAGACCTATTTGTATAGTTTATTCTAGACTTCTTAATTTCTGTAAAGTGAGAATCTAATGCTGCAGTATAAAATTACATTGTGTGTTTATTTGCTTGTACAGATTATTACTTTTCCCCCAAACAGTTTGGGTAAAGTCCTTTGCTGTTGGAGTATAACAATGCCGGTGTGCACAAACTGTGCCCAATCATAAAAGTATGATTAGAAAATTGTAGTGACTTATCATTGTTGCCCATTCCTCTTCTTACTTTGAGAAGAGGACTGTGTTGCCTCAATTTCTACAGTTTTTTCAAATTGACATAAGTTTAAACATTACTCGTCATTCAAGAGAATCATTTTATGTAGTTTCTAAAGGCACAATGGAACCTAGGGAGTGCAAAAAGTCTTTACACAGACATAGGACCACCAGGCTCTCTGTTGTTTGCTTTCATATTTTATTTTTATTTGTTGGCTTGTTTGTCTTGGATACCCGTTCATTACAAAAAAGCCAGCAAATTCATCAAGCACTTTGTGTGTACTTGACAGGCTGCAACAATCTCGGCAATGAACTTTTCCATCAGATAAACCTCAGTGGATAATTGTAGCCATGCTGCACTTGACTTGACAGGACAACATGCACTAAAGATGTCCAGTAGGCATAAGCATAGAGCCTGTTGACACAGGTGCTAAACTTATTATTATGGCCTTGTGCAGCATGTTGTTGGTAGTAATTGTGTTCAAAGCTGCTCCTTTTCTTCCTAATCTTTTTACACCCAGCAGACAAGACATGTCTCTTCTTAAAGGATAAGTGTGCAATCAAAGTAAAGTATATTTTGAATTAAACTTCACATGGTTCACCAACTGTTGTCTAGTCAATTTTCCCTCAATTATCATAACAGTATTTTCACAGAAATTTAACTTTATTTCCTAGCACAATTAGCTTTTTGTCCCTTTATGAATAAAAAATGGTTTGTAGCGTATAATATAGCACTTTTTATTACTAAATAACCCAGATGCACTGCCTATCACACACTGTTGGCACTGTATATTACTACTACTACTACTAATAATAATAATAATAATAAAAATAATAATATTAATAATAATAATAATCATAGTAATAATAGTAATGTTTGTAAATGTTTGACAGTTACTAATCTGCTACATTACTAATTTGGATGGAGGAAATAGAGGGAGGGACCACGGAGTTATTCCTAATCCAACCTATTGTACAAAGGCATACAATGACCTCTGGACAGGAAGTAATGCGTTTCAGCATCATAAATGGCTTATACCAGTAATGTCAGTAATGTTCTAAAATAGTATATTGTGTCCAGTCATGTGAACTACAGAGAGCTGATGTTATCTAACTGATATTGATTACAAAATGTGAGTGTGCTGGGAGCCAGTACTGAAGGATGCTGGGTCAGTAAGTCATCAGAAACGCTGGACATGACGCGGGTTAAAACAATATAATCTTTAGTTTGCACAGCATAAACAACAGGCTTTTTTTCCCGGAGTCCTCTTGAGTTGATATAAGGGATATCCTATAGATATAAATGGCCACATAGCGTAGAACCTTCTAAAACTAGCTGGATTACCTTGACCTATTATCATAACAGTTCACAACAGTTACAACAACGAGACAAACATGACTTCCATATTATCCATTTACGTCATTCTGAATGAATTTGAACTGAAACCTTTCTTTGCATATTATTTGCAGTCCATGTTGCTGCACTCCTTAATGTAAATTCAGTGTCTATGCATTGTTCCATTTTACTTTTTTACCTAACTGCAAATTTGAATTACTGGGAGGACAGGTCTCTTCTTTTCTATGACTATGTTTCTGTAACCAGTTGTAGTAAAAAAACAACAACAACAAAAAACAATAGAGCAACAGATGATACTCTTGAACATTGAGTCAATGCTTACATGTTAAAGAACAGGATTTTCAGCATCTTCACTGGGTGATATACAACCATTCAACCAAAAACGTAGCCCATATTAATAATTCATAATAAAACTAAAGGGAAAGTGCATATAGACTTTGCTTTATCAACCAGCAGTTTGTATATGTTGTTAATCAGTGCCTTAATTAGAGGCATCTTGTCTAAATCACTGGTTTTAAATTACTAAACTGACCTTTAATCTGTAATTAAACAGGTCATGCAGTTATATCTGTTATATGGTTCAACAGACTGAGTTTTAATTATTTTCCATGTATCCTGTGGTTAAAACCCAGCCCACATGGCAGAAACATTAGGTCTAATGCAGTCTTTAATGACAGCCCATGTCGGTATTCTTGCTTTAGTGAATTTGCTACATAGTGAGTCCAGCTTTTTCTGCCTTCCTGTGAAGTCATCAGTTGATTGAGGTGGTAAGGAGAGACTTCAAAGAAAAGCTGCAAATTTTGCTTTCTTTAGAAACTGTGCTGCTAGTGTAGGATATGCAGTAGCTCAGAACCCTCACAACAGTTCATGATCCCATTCACACAAAAAAAAATTGTCTTCAACCACAAATATCAGTCACATCATCTACATACCAAAGCTAAAAGCCAGACTATTGACATTATACTTGTAGACTAATATAATTGTACCTGTTTAAAAGCATGACAATGTATACATTTGCCCTGACTCTGTTCTGTTTCAGACAATGCCTCAGGACTAAAAAGAAGAAACGGAATTATTGAATATCATGCATTCAGACATGCAACATATTCAAAAGATTATTAATAAACAATAATTAAATAATAAATAATTAAATAATGTTGTGATTTCAAGCAGGTGATGTCAACAGGTGATTGAAATCATGATTTGGTACAAAGCAGCATTCAGGAAAGATGGAGCCAGATGATCTCCAGTTTTTAAACAAATGCTTTTAAAAATGGAATGGATTTGCATATTTATTCATCTACAGTGCAAAATATCATTAAATAGTTAAAGGAATTGAGAGAAATTTCACTGCATAAAGGCCAAGGCCATGCAAGCTGAATACCCATGAAAAAGTACATTGAGAACTTACAGCAACATATGCTGGCTTTAAGATGTCATCGTTATCAGGGATGCCCATATATTTTACAACAAGACAGTGCAAAACCACATGCTGCACACATTACAAAGGTATGGCTGTGAAAGAAGTGTGTACAGGTACTGAACTGTCCTGCCTGCAGTTCAGCCCTGTCCCCAGTAGAGAATGTGAGAATGTGTGAAATTCTAAAACAAAAATGTGATACATATTAAGATACGTATGCAGGGAGAATGGGACAAAATATTTGTGGCAAAAAGGAACGACAACATTACTGTCCCAACTTTTTTATAAATGTGTTGCAGGCCTGAAATGCAGAAATGAAGACATAAACTATCTTAGTTTCATGCCGTCTGCAATTAAATAAAATTATAAGGCAATGTAAAAAAAACAGTGTATTTATTTAAATTTTAATTACATTCAGTTTTTTCTGATTGGGGTTGTATGGTGTGCTATGTGGTTATGACATCTTTTGCAAACAGGTGGTAATATGCTGTTGTTATAAAAAAAACATATTTCATTGCAATCAGCCAACCATGTGGCATTTAAAAATCATAAGATTCATAACCGCAGAGACCCACCAAAAGAAGTTTTATAATAAAGATAAGACATTCACGTAGTACTGTATTCTGGGAAATTCCCCCGGTAGCTTAGTGTCTGAGGATAAGTAGCGAACAAGAGTTTAAATTGCAGCAGTAACAGAGGGTTTTTCTGTTGCAGTAGATACAATGGTCTCATAATTATCAATATATGATATAATATATTATTATATATTATTATATAAATATATATGTGTGAATTAAGTATATATGAATATATGAATTTAGTCATATCTCTCTGCATAAAGGATAATTATAAACTTGAAAGTGGCACTCTGTGGCTGATTTTCTCTACTGTACATACACTGATCAGTCAAAATATTAAAACCACACAAAGACCAAATAACATATGTTAATTATCTTGTTGCACCAGCACACATGAAGGTCTGGGATATATTACGTGGTAAGTTACCAGTTGGTTCTCATATTCAACGTGTATTGAATGTGGCAGAAATGTTCAGGATCCAACTTTACCAAGGGACGAATCATGGTGGCCGGGTGATGGGTCAGAGCAATGAATCCTATCCTGTCTGGTCTGAATGGAAAGATAGCCACTGTGGTAGTCACAGTCACAGAGATGCTTATTATGGGAGGAATGTATCATAGCGTACTGATGATGCTAACCCAAAAGTTCTTACAATTGGTACCTTGGAATAATGTAAAAAGGTTGTCTGGTCCAATAAGAGTGGTTTTTATTTCCACCATCTGGACAGTATCTTGCTTTTTTTTTTTACTTTGATGGCATCAAGATGCAAGGTATGAAGAATATGGGAATGCTCTGGGTACTGTTCTGCTGGAAAACCTGGGGTGCAGACATTCATGTGGATGCTTATTTGATGAGTGACACCTAACCTGATTAAAAGACCAGGTGGTTTTAATATATTGTCTAATATTTGTTTGTCTCATACCATGATGTGTGTGTCTTTATCATCTGTATTTATAGTGCATTTTGTTTTTCTCACCATCCTTCAGGAAGTCAAAAGTAAGAAACCCACTGCTGATCACCCCTGAGATACAGTGCAATATCTGCTGAGGTGACCTGAAGTCCAGACTTCCTAACCTTAACAAATTGCTTCCTGGACATGGTTTCAAATAATCACAAGCACAGGAGTTGTCTCTGCAAGGTCAATCATGTGGTAACACATCTATCATAGTAGAGACTAAGCAGCATGCATGCATGTATTCGTTTTTGAGACATAAAGTTGGAAAAAAGCTATAATCGTATTTAGGTTTTATGGGTTTTAAGATGACTGCCATGAATATGGTCAATACTAGTGAATCACTCTGAAATTTAAGTCCCTTTTCAAACCTAAGGATTTTAGAGTACAATGTAAAAAACCTTGTACATTCATTTTTACTGCTGTACTTAGCACTAAAATAACTTCAATTAAATGTTGCAGATTTCTAAATGATGTTATCCTTTTCAAGTACGAACTGCACAGATGTGAAAAAGAGATAAACAATTCAAAGATGGAGTTATAACACTCTTTGTTACTCCATTTTAAATTGTTTTCCACTATTAACAGAACTGCTTACATTTACATCTTCATTCTTAAACAGGCTTTAATAGACAGAGCACTGATGAAATATAAATATGCAGACGTTTGGAGAATGGGCGAATGTTTACTACATCAGAACATCATTATGAAATCTTGCTCAGAACTGAGGAAGTCTGGATTACAAAGGTCTGATATGTCATGATGTCACACTCAACCAAACCTAGCTGTTGAGGAAGTAAAAATCCTGTTTTAATTAATCAAAAAGAAAGTCACATGGGAATGACAATAATGCTAAGGCTTGAATTAGTGTTCACAGTCACATTTTTCCACTATGGAACAAAATACGTTGTCGGTTGATCTGTTGTTGTATTGAAAAGATGTTATCTAATTAAAAGTAAATAGAATCTCCTGAAAATTTATAATATAAATAGCAATGAGATAAGAATTAAAGTGCTT
Source organism: Parotocinclus maculicauda (assembly GCA_034780255.1). NCBI lineage: Eukaryota > Metazoa > Chordata > Actinopteri > Siluriformes > Loricariidae > Parotocinclus > Parotocinclus maculicauda. The sequence goes on from JAUZSU010012388.1 coordinate 11,392, forward strand.
ATTTCACAGTGAAAAGAACATACAACAATTGATTTTACTCACCATATTAAATATGCAGTTCCTTATCCAAAATATAACCACATGCTTTGTGGTTTAAAAATAAAAAAATAAAAAAAATCTTTCAAAAAACGATGGACTTATTTTTTTTTTTACATTTTTTAGACTTATGAAACTTCACTGAACAGAGGCACACCTTAGGCAGGATGTTATTTCTTTGCAGAATTAAGTAAATGCACTACACACACATTATAGAACTGCCTAGATGTTTCATTTTAAAACATCATTTTGACAAAAAAGGAAGTATAGATAAAGGGTCATGGCTGCATGCTTCTGTTCACCCCCATGAATATGTCACTTGCTACTCAATCACGATGATAGTTTGCATCTCTTTTGCATAATCGAACAACTTTCTTTGACATTTTCATTTGCTTTTCTGATTATCTTGTTTAATAAAATTGAAAATCAAATGCTTCTTTTTTTAGTCGTGTCATATTCATTTTGAAATAACCCCTGATTTTTGTGAGCAATGGACATCATAAACCTTAAACCCAACTGGCTCTTACTTATGTTTGGGTATGCATAAAATTAGCATCCACATGAATGCCTAGACATTCCTTCCCCAGGCAAATGCTGCACATGTACTTGACCGTTCACATGATGGAAAAGTAAATGCAACTCATTGGCCCAGATGACCTTTTTCCATTGTTCACAGGTCCAAGTCTGACCCTTGCTACGACTAGGCAGAGCACTGCACTGTGTGCTTACTCCAGTAAACAGAATTAAACATTTCTTTGACTTGCACAGTATTAGCCCTTCTGTCAGTTTGGAACAGAATGTGTTCCTCTTGTGCATCGATTAGCTTAGATTAGGACTAATACCCTGTTGCAAGTTTGCAAATTCGTCTTCCTCAGTCCACTGCAGACTAGAAAAACCCCAAAAGCTTTGTTGTTTAGGAGATGCGCCTACCCAGACATCGAGCCATAATATTTGTCTCTTGTTCAAGTCACTCAGTTGTTTGCTCATGAACATTTCTACATCCAACATTCTAACTAAGAAAACCAACCAATGCACCCAGATTTTAACATGTGTACTTGTATGAGATAACCCACACTCTTTGATAATTGGCCTGTGTTTTAGGTTATGCTTTTGTCTTGGTTGATTTGTGTACTAGCATAAATGTGAAAGACCACTACTGAAATTTCTTGACTTGAATACAACATTTTACATTACAAATTATTTAATCATCATAACAATTTTAGTGCACTGGACTTTCCTCTGCAGTCACTTGACATAAACCATATGAAAGGTATGAGCATTTCATTTCAATAAACAGAGATGATTTTGTGTCAGTTTGTCTTTATGTTGCTGCTACTAAATCAGTACAGAAATTAAACTTGTGTTATTTACTCTTGCTCACTCTATGTCATTCCACTGTACCATACACAAGTATATGGAGGAATGACAAAATCCACTTCACTTGACTTGATTGCTCTACCACGGGTGGTCCTGTGAACGAGGTCCTTAACCTCTAACTGCCCCAGGTTTACCCAAGAGGCTGATCCCATGCTGTGATTTCATGTTTCCTTGCATAGCAGAGGACATTATCCGGCTAGTAGTCTTAATTTGGAAAACTATGTGCTGTATTTAACAAAATCAGACTGAATACATTACAAAATGTTTTGAGACTTAAATGTATAATACAGTTTAAATGGCACCAAAGTGGACCAAAAGGAAATTACTAATATAGGTAAAGTTTATAAATTGTAAAAAAAAAATCTTATTACACATGTGGTGCAGAGTAATGAAATGTATTTCTGTTTTCTCATCTTGTACCCTAACAGATGCGGGTTTACAGAGAGACAGGTGATTAAAACAGTTTCCACAGCACACTCTCATGCCAGGAACACATCTTCAGACTCCCCACAGTCTCAATCTCCAGACTGGGCTTATCCTGTTCTTTAACAACATGCTGACATGAGGGCTTCCTCTTTTCTTGTCGTTTTTTGAATACTTTTTTTTCTTCATCTGGCCGTTTTCAAGGCAGATTAAAACAACATATGTTCATAGCATCTGAGCTCTATGAGCAGTACCTGCTCTCACAAATCCAGAGGCCAAGCCAGGAAGTTCTAGTAGCACTTAAGAGGACCTAGAGCCTCTGGGGCACTGCTTTCATCTTGTGTGACAAAGTAAACTAATCTCACACATCACAGTTTCCCTTCACCGTGATGAGAGCACAAGAAATACAACAAATGATGAGGAAAAATAAGATACAGATAATGATGAAATCATATGACAGTTACTAATATTACTGTAATAAGCAGGGAATAGTCAAATTTTACCATGAATCTGCATTTCTTTTAGACATTTGTATTAATTTACAATAATACTACAATAATAATACTTTTAATACATTAATAGTAATAATTGAATAACAGATCATGTATTCGTGTTATTTCCAGTGGTGGAAAACATCTTTTGGAAATACAGTCATTTCTGGGATTTTAAATGTAGGTTATCACAAAGTAAAACTAGCATTTCGAATTGTTAATACATTAGTTCCTAAACATTGTTTTGGAAGTTAAGATATAACAACATGTTGCTGTTTATTGTATACTGGCTAAGTGTTAATTATTGTTAAAGCTAAATATATATTTTGCTGAATAACAAGATTCAAAGAACAGCTATATTGATTTGTAACAGGAGTGTTCTCTCTGAATGATTGTCTCTGCTCTAACTGCAGCATTATGCCTTTAGCTGTACTCATTGAATACAGAAGGATTTTGATATACATTGTGGTGGTGTGACAGTGAAAAAAAGCAGGCTACTTTCTAAGACAGAAAGCAGATTAAAGGAATCGTCTGAAAACATGAGCAAACTGGTAGTAGCCATGCAGCATCATTGTGACAGCTGAGAAAAGCAAACTGGATCTAACCTAGAAAGAAGACATGCTTAAGCACCAGAGCGTGTAGTGTAAGAAACAGATGTCTTAGAGGTTCTCAATAGGATGCTTCCTTAAGTAGTTCATGCCATCATACCATCATAATCTGAGACAGAAAAGACAACTTTGTCAGAGTTTCAAAGACGAACAGGTGTTTGCAAGAAATACAAATTTCTGTATAAAGTAGTATTCATTTATTTTTAATAACCATTACTGCAGCTTAATATTATAACAATATATAGAAGGCACATAGCATGTCACAGGCTTTTTTTTAGATCTTTTTAGCTCTTGTCAAAGCATGAAAGGTCAAGTATTAATGTTAAAATTTGTTTGAAATTTTAGACCACAAAAAATAAGAATACAATTCAAGTAACACTAATATAATGCATTTGATTTTGTTTACAGCTAAAATCCAACTTGAACTAATTTTGTGCAGTATATTAGTATATTAACAATTATTTCAAAGAAATGCAAGAAACTATACTAATAAAAATTCAGTGGATTTTGTAAGAATTGATCTCTAGTCACTGACTCCTCAACAGTGGGTCATCATCAGCATTATCCATTGGGTGACAGTTTTATGCACTGTAAGATTAGTCATAGTGATCCCTTTCCTGCAGTAAACAGATATTTCTATCAAAAACAGCCTCCCACTGCTAACCTCACATTCACATCCTCTGTGAAACCTGAGCCTTTAGTCAGGAAGTAAATGTGGTCAAACGATAGGCTTATAGAAGAATAAATATACCAGAGTATGAAGGAACAGATGGCCAATTATGGAGAATACCAGTAAAGAGGCAATGGCACACCTCTACATATAGAGGGTCATAGGTACAGGTGAAAGGAAAATATTTAATACAGTGTATGTGGAAAAAACAAACATGCACACATTGAACTTCATAGTCATAGCCAAGAGGTAAAGGGAAGGTGCAGTGATGCATTACAAAAGGAAGGTGATTCAATTGTAAGCTCTATCATCTTTCTAATCACTATCCCAGGCAACAGGCTTAGTCTTCATATCTCTGGCCTCACCCAGCCTCAACCACCCATCTCCCGCTCTTCTATTTCCCAAACCTGCAAAGTCCATCAAAGCAAGGAGAGTGGGAGCATTGCAAATTACGTGTCCCCAAATCCCTGCATTTTAATAAAAGGTAGGAAGCTGCATTTGAGAAAAGAAATCTTTTGAATATGACTGACTCAGAAATATTAGCAAGAAAAACTTTCCCCTTTAGTTCAGGGTGTTTATCGGAGGATGCTTTTTAATATGACAACAAAACAAAACAATTAAAACAAACACAAAAAACAGGATAAACAATTTAAACACAAACAGTTAAAATAATAAAGTTAAATAATACTCTAAAAAATTAGCAAAACCATTTAAATTACTTGTTGATGTGTGTGTTAAATAATCACAAAATGTAAACACATAAAGCAGAGTGAATGGCACTTTTGTTTATGGACAAAATACCAGGGTGGGATTCCGTTTTAACAGAAGACAGTAGCCCAGAATCAATAACAAAATGGCATAAGCAGAAGGAAAATTATGTTTAGACTTTCACCCAATTGAGATGCTGTGGCATGAACTGAAGAGAGCTGTTCGTGCAAGAATGTCTAAAAGTCATCCTTATGGTTTAGCAAGTCTGATGAGTAGCTACAGGAAATGCTTGGAGGTTACTGCTCCTTAAGGAGGCTCTAAAGTGATATTCATGGGTTCTTATACTTTGGACAGGCTTAACTTTGAATTATTAACCAGCTTGTTTAATATAGTAATTACAGTTGTGTTTAGGTCATTAGTTTAGGCACAAAGTGTCTGTTATTGTGTCTTAGATTAATATCAGAGTGTGCTTTAAGTATTTAAAACAGAAATACAAGTAAATGGTGCACATTTTTGCCACCTGTAAAAATAATAATAATAATAATAATAATAATAATAATAATAATAATAATAATAGTTATAATAATAATAATAATTGGTTACACTTCTATAGTGCCTTTCACAGAACCCAAGGTCACTTTACAGGACATAGTTTACATATAAAAGAAAACATTACACACTACCAGAAGTGGAAGAAGAGGAAATGTAATGCAAATACAGATAAGTTGTTAGTAAAGTTTTCAAATCAAAGAGAAAAGTAGTTAAGCGAATAAGAAAGGAAAAGAGTTCCAGATCAAAGGGGCGGCAACAGTGAATGATCGACCCCCCTATAGTGTTCAGTCTGAACCTGGGAACCACCAGGAGTCTGGCATCTCATCTCCTTTAGGGGTCTGAGTGTATTTCTGGCTGTCTGTGCTTTTATAAAAAAGTGTACCATAAAATAATCCGGGGAAGGGGTAAAATAGTGTCTTGGTTGCCCCACAGCAGGAAGGTCCTGGGTTCAATCCCAGGGTGGAGTGGCCTGGGTCTCTTCTGTATGGAGTCTTCATGTCCTCTCCGTGTCTGCATGAGTTTACTTTGCATACTCAGGTTTGCTCCCATAGTCCAAAGACATACATTAGGCTTATTGATTATGCTAAATTGGGCTGACCTAACTGTATATATTTTATTACTTTTAATGCAACCTTGTGTGAGTCGCTGAAATGGCCACTGGTATTGATAGCGATGTTAAACTAATCAAATAAACAAACAAGAATCTGTTTTCTAAATTTTAGCATAACCTTGCCAAAATTACATGATATTTTGATTTCACGTATATACTGAATCCAATTCAAGGTCACAGGGAGCCAGGGTCTTACTGACCGCATAGAGGCACAAGATGGGAACCAAACCTAGACAAACCACCAGTCCATTGCAGAATACACACTCACTCATCCACACTGGGACATTTCAGAGATACCAGTTAACCTAACATTCTAGGAATGTGGGTAAAAATTGGTGCACCTGGAGGTAACCCACACAGACATAACGTACCCTCTAATAAATCAAAGGCATGCTAAACAGAATTTCTTAGTTTTTTGCTATTACTATGGCGATTTGTTCTTTTTTTAATGCCAAACAAGAATGACAATAAATTTTACATTAGCTGTCTCGCCTAGAATCATAACTGTTTTTGCAACTCTATGGGTTAATGAAATGAGCAAGTCTTGTGCCCAGTATTTTAAGAATTTATATGATTTAGCATGAAAGACACATGTCAGTAATGTTTTCTCATGTCTCATTTACCCCCTGCTGATATAACCCAACATAAACAGAACCTGTCAATAGGCCGAGTGCTATTTTCCCGACACCTTTCCAGTAATCTGGTTTTCCACTCTGCTGTGAAAACATCTCAAAAATGCTTGCCTTTCTCTCAGTGGGACATGTGAGAAATGGCACTGTGCATAAAGTCCACAATGCTAAGAGGGTTATGGCCCTCTCACGGAATACGACCTTCAAGCCCTGTGCTGATGCCTTTTTCAGATGGAGACATGAGGGAAGCCATGTGAATTCTGCAGGCAGTCTCATCTGGTCTGTCAGTACTGTGGATCTTGAGCTATGTACAACATATCCTGATCCAGTCAGACTAATTAGACTATGATTTACATTGATTTAAAAAGCCCCCCACCATCATGTGAATCTTGTGGTAGACTCTGGAACCCCATGCAACTCTCTCTAGGATAAATGAGGTTGATGTGGAGGAAAATAATTAAGATGCATTTGGATGATTGACTAGTTTCCCAATGTTCAATCTCACACAAAAAATATGGAATCACCACACTTGGAAGGTGTTTGAATGAACAAGATAAGTTATATGGCATCAAATAATTTGTTCTTAATTACAGAACGTTCTGACTTTGTGAAGAATATTTCAAACAAACTAAGTAAAGTTTACTTAGCAGATTTTTTCCAAATTAATTACAGAAAAAATAGGTACTTACTGTGTACTTTGCATTTTGAAACTAAACACTGGCAGAAGTCCAAAAGTGCTAATTAGTCTGCAATTAAGAGAGTGCTTAGACAGTGCACCTTAACAAGCTGTGGTACTTACTAAATGAAAAACATGAGAACAAGAATTGAGATGTCAATTCATACAATGGAAAGGATACTAAAACACATTTATCTAAATGTATTGCAAGTATGAACAAAATGGGAAGGTTATAAAACAAAAGCATGCAGGTAGACCAAGAAAGACATATTGGAAATGCATAACAAAACAAATGAAAATCAAAAGAGTGGAAACAAGGTGTCAATGTTTATGACAGAAGTGTAAGAAAATGGGTCAATTAAATAGAATTTACATATAGAAAAGCCACTTAAAAAAAAACAACACTAAGACCAAAACTGAAGACAACAGGGCCACAGAGAATTATGGAGTGTGGATTTTATTGAATTTGAGAATTTTTCATTGAACAACATGAAACATGTTTTTTTTTGTTACTGAAGTCCATGACCCAATCATAAAAGTTTAAGGAGGAATTAGCAAAACAGTAGTAATTGTTATTAGATGTGTGTCTTTCTTTCTTTAGTATGAGTCTGTCTTTTTATCCTCACCACATTGAGTGAATTCCATAAGACTCTGAAAAAAGTATGGCACTATTTAAAATAAATTAGTCTAACTTTCTTTAAATATTAAATTAGGCTTCACAAAGCTATATTACAAAACTTTTGATATATATATATTATTTGTTTATTTTATACAAAGTACAAACGCTCTAATTGTGGCGATTCCATCATTTTTGCCATGGGATGTATTTGTAACTTACATATTTTACATTCATCTTATTAAGCTATTTTTGACAACAATCAAGTCTTACATTTGAAAGTACTTTTAAAATGTACATGCACATGTTGCATCCTTAAGCTACAGATTATTCTACATGACATAGATAAACATCTCTATATGCTATGTACTAATCTAGGCTTACGCAGAATTAGGTTTTGACACCAGCATCTCCCAATATGGAAATGCATCATGCCAGTTGTTCCAACACACAGGGTCAAACACTTGGTGGCTGTTGTAAATGTTACCTATTTCGAGTGATGTCAGAGACCTTTGACACTCCTTGACCTCCCCCTCTCCTCTAGGCCATCTAGAAAATCAACCTTAACCTGGGTCACATTAATCATAAAGGTTCCAATAAAGCAAGTACACAGATATAGATAGTTATGTATACATGTGATGCCTTTTGCAAATGTTGTAATCTATAATAACAAATCAGGCATTTAAATAATTTTATGTACTGTATATATGTCAAGATTTTTCACCTGTCTTGACAGGACAGTGATACAGTCGAATCCAGTTAATCAGACCACATCGGGACGCGATCGTTTTGGTCCTAATAACTGGCTGGTCTGATTAAATGAACATGCCCTATGCTACAAGACGAGACGTGCTATGTAACATATTAAATGTTAATTAAACCTTTTTTGTGCGATTTACACGTATAGTGAACGTACAAACAAGTACTACTGTTTCTTACGAACTTTGTTCATTGAAAAATAAATTTGCAACCAAGTTTTTCGAAATGATCTTCAACACAATGTATAGGTACTCAGCATACGAAGCATAATACTGTAAAAAAAAGTTTTTACAAAATTCCAGTCAACATTTGAATAACTTATCCAGTGTGATCTGACGTGTCCTCTTGACGGACCATAAAACCATAAATTCTCCCGGGCATCCCAAAAATCCTCCCATAAATTGCTGACCCGCTTTGCAGTGGCTAAGTGCCGACTTGTGGCTTCTTTTTCTTATTCGCTGTCACGTTCTTTGGTCCGATTAAGTGGAATTTTGGTCCAAATAAGTGAATAACATTACACGTATATAATAGGACTTGTTTTGGTACTTCAGGATTTGGTCCGAATAAGCGGCTGGTCCTAATAACCGGTGGTTCAATTAAATGGATTCGGCTGTATATAAATAACAAAATTTGCTAATGAAATATAATGTTAGACAATGACACTTTCAATGCTAAAAATAAAATTCACCATTGTAAATCACCATTATTAACCAATCAAAATCTAGATTTAACAAATTGCAAATGACTTAATAATTAGATGTAGTGCCCTGTTCAGGGTTTAGAGACATTTTGGGTTGGAAGTAAAAAATCATTAAGGATTCAATCAGTTATTTGGTGTTTGCTCCAAATGATATTGTTGCTTCTGGTTCTGGTTTGCAGCTTCATGTTGGCAAAGTAACACCACTAACTGGTAAGAATATCAAATGCATTTTTATTTTATGTCTTGTCCATGATCATTTATGAACCACACATTTCATTTTTAAAAGATGTTCTAAAGGTCATGCAAATTGCTAGATATATGGAAAATGTTCACTTGGAAACAGCTTGCCAAGTGGTGTGTGTATTAATTGTAATGAAAGGTTACAGTGAGTAGCATTACTGAAACACCTCATTCACAATGCACATAATGTATATTTGCCTAATAACAATGTAAGATGACTATGGAGTTTGACTAGCTACAAGAAATGTTATGTCCACTGAAGGATGTTCTACTAGTAAGTCACTAAATGAATCACACATAATTTCCCAGTTTATGTCTCTGGGCCATATGTTTGTCACACTTAAGTGTTTCGAAACATTAAACCAATTTAAATAGTAGACAACACAAATAAACACAAAATGCAGTTTGTAAATGAAGGTGTTTATTATTAAGGGAAAAAAATCCAAACCTACATGGCCCTGTGTGAAAAAGTGATTGCCCCCCTTTGTTAAAACATACTATACCTGTGGTTTATCAAGTATATAAGTCACTAAATGAATCACACATAATTTCCCAGTTCATGTCTCTGGGACTGTACAGTCTCAATTTGAACAGATCCCAGTCTCGGCTTGAGTTTTTATTCTGTTACGGCTAACTATGTGTCAGTGTTGTCCCAGTGCAGGGTTGAGTCCTGGTACCATATGTTTTGTCTCTGTCGATGTTCCTGCTTGCAAGGGGTCTTCCTCTCTGGTGTCAGGGTACCATAGTGTCATAGGTCTCGATACAGTGAGTGTTCTTGCCAGCCTTATTAATCACCAGAGCAGAAAATAATTGAACTGGTTTTGGCTGTAGTAAGGCGGTTTTGCTCTGTGATTGTTATTTAGAGAACTGACAAATTTGCAGCAATAATTTGATGCAACCATTAAAGTTAAAACTATAATCCATAGCTATATTTTCTTAAAATATCTCTAGGATTACCACCAGGTATGGTACGTCATTTTGTTATCAGAAATGTGATTTACTGCAAAGACCAATTTAAATAAACACTATACCTATCTTTCTTAAGTATAATGCTCCATATATCTGATAATGGATCATTTCCATTTACACAGTTGCAAAATATTTTAGTCATGTGCCAGTATATGGCACACAATTCCCAAACCCCCATTGGTTCATAAACAACTTAGATGATGTATAGAAACTATCAGAAGGATGTTGCTCCCAGGCACACTTTGGTTTACACAGCTGCACAGAACAAGCATGACCTGAAAAGCTGACAAAGACGTTTGAACCTCTATTGTATAATCCAGTTTATCACCACCAGACATGTGTCCCAATAAACATAGAGCTATGAGCACTTAAATCAGAGCAAAGAACACCTAGTGCTTAAGGACAGAAATGTAGCACACCACAACAGAACGGAATACACTGAAGGGTCAAATTATGCACCTGTTTTAAAAGCCATCTACAAAATGCATTCCTTATGTAGGCAATGTCATTTGCTAATTATTAGTTTGCCCAAAGCTTGAAGTCATGCAGTGGCATTTAAAGAGGCCAAATCAGCACTCTCTGCTCGCTGAGGTAAATACTAAAGAGTGTTTTGCTATGATTGGTCTCAGCTGTGGAACACAGACCACAGTCTCCACTAACTAATGTTATAACTCAAGAGGACACCATGAGGACCTGGACAGAATCCATCACTTATTTGAGAGATCACAGCTTGAGAGCAGCATGCTAAAGCATTAAATAGTCCACCTTTACACACAAGTGAGAACAGCTGGCAAATGTGGATGTTAAAGTATCAATGAAAGGTGTGCCCAAAGCACAATCTTTTATAGTGGAGAAAATAATTATTTGATCCCTTGCTGATTTTGTAAGTTTGCCCACTTACAAAAATATGAAAAGTCTATAATTTTAAGGGTAGGTTTATTGTAACAGTGAGAGACAGAATATCTAAAAGAAAATCCAGAAAATAACATTGTATAAAATATATACATTTATTTTAGAGAAATAAATGATCTCCTACAGATCAGTTAAACACTCTTAATCAACTCGTTAACTGCATTAAAGACAGCTGTCACCTATATAAAAAACACCTGTCCACAGATTCAATTAATTAGTCAGACTCTATCTTCTCCAACATGGACAATATCAAAGAGCTTTCTAAGGATGTCAGGGACAAGATCAGAAACCTGCACAAGGGTGGAATTGGCTACAAAACCATAAGTAAGACGCTGGGCAAGAAGGACACAA
>JAUZSU010012389.1:0-11080 GCA_034780255.1 Parotocinclus maculicauda
TAATACAACATTTGGTTATAATGAAGTTCCAATGTTATTAAGTTAATAAAGTTGAGGTTATACAAAATTCCCAGCCTCTTTCTTTTCCCCACAAACTGTACCGAACCGTGGGGTTTATACCGAGGTGCGAACCGAACCGTGAATTTTGTGTACCGTTACACCCCTAGTTGTGATCTTGCAAAGACATTCCTGGGACACCTCTTGCTGTGCTTGGGTGAACATTAAAATGCTGAAAAATGTCATACCGAAACCTTGCAATGAGAGGCAGCACATGGCCACAGAATGTCCTGCGCATATTGCTGAGTTGTTAGTGTCGCTTGTGTCACTACTAGGTGTGACCAACTGTCGTATGTAATGGCTCCCCAGATCCTTACACCAGCAGTTCGGGCAGTGGGGCATCACACTGCAAAGGCAGAATTTGAAGGACTTACCACAAGGCCTTCATACTTAAGCCCGACCATCTTCAGATTACAAGCAGAACCTGGATTCGTCACTAAAGATTATACAGTTCTGAACCATAACAGTCCAGGTTTCTGCTTTATGACACCACTGCAAATGAAGGCAGCGGTGGCTGGCTTTTTATCAGTTACACTTACTATGGTTCTATAACTTAAACAAATGGAATTATTCAAAGAAATCGACAGACTGCAATGTACCTGTAGAACTCCAAAGTGCTTTTATATTTCAAGTGGAACTGATAAAATGGACGACGAGTGTAGAAACAAGTAGGTGTACCTTGTGATTTGTAGGTGTATGTGCATATGATGTAGTGTAACCATGTATGCAAGTGATGCAGGCAATTGGCATAATTTGCAAAAAGGATGTAAATGAATTAATTCACTTTTTATTAAACTTAATTTAACTTATTTGTGAAAATGAACATGCTTTTTTGGCCATTTGTTGGTGGCATAGTGGTACCAACTGACTCTCTGACTGTTCTAATGCCTTGTGAAAATATAGGGGTGCCAATTCGAGTACCTGTGACAATATACTTAGACTGACAATTAGGCAAGTGTCAATCCCCTGGATAGTTTTAGTTTCTTTTACAGTGTGTCATTTTGGGTTCAGTTTGGGTTTAGTTTGGGTTTAGTTTCTTCGGGGCCCTTGAAACTATTACCACTGTCCCATTTTATTTGAGAACTATGAGCTCTAGTTTTTATTATATAGCTTTTATTTACCATAAAGTGCATCATGGCATGGTGCATTTTCAATTTGTGTGCTCACATTTTTCGATTTCTTCATAACACATGGCTTGTATTGTACCATTAGTACGGAAGACTATAGCGATGCAGATCAATAATTAATCAGAAGTATCACTGGAGTGCAGCAATAATGCGTGTAGTTTTATAAAGTGTTTCTTATATAGTATAGAACAATGCTATATACTGTAGTGTACAGTGCAGTGAAGAATTTCAGTACGGTCTTCTGGTAGGTTATATTCACTCTTGTCTTATCTCAGCAAATAAAGCCTATATTTGTCTCCACTGGAATTACAGAACAGATGAGCTCATTCAGAAGACCATTCGGGAGAAGTTCCGAGAGTGCACCATCCTCACCATTGCTCATAGACTGAACACCATAATGGACAGTGACCGCATACTGGTAAGAGGTGCAAAGTAGTTACACTGTGTTTGACCTTTTTGAATGCTTTAGCAAACTAATGGACACCACAGAGGTTTATATGAGGTTTCCACATAACAGCTAGGACTGAAGTTCAAAAGAATGGGGTTACCAAACTATGTATTAACTTTTTAACTGTCATAGCTGGAAATACAGACACTTTTTGTTTCTGTGTTTAAACTTTTGACTTAACCATTTGTACCTAAACAGATAAGAGACTGAGAGGCCTGTAAACCTCTCATTTCTAGGCTAATGGTTGTACAGTGATGGCATTCTTACAGCCCTTTTCCTGTCATTAATATCTCACAATGTACATTTATTAATTTTATATGTACATTTATAAATCAGTCAGCAGTTGAGTTATTGGTACAGTTAGAGGGATTGCGTAAACAAAAATCAGCTTCAAGTTAAATATAGTATCAAAAAGTACACAGTGTGTGTTTAGTGTAACATTTAGACTTGACTTTAATTTAATAATTTGGTAATTCCTACGAGCAAATAAACTGAAATGTGCAGTTTTAAATGAAATTATATAAATGATAATCATAGTTGTGGTCATAGTACATATAATAGGTGCTTAATAGCATTTACAGAATTGCAAGGTAATAACCTGCTATTTTTATTGACCTGTTGCAGACCATACACACTCACATTTACATGCTGGTGCTGTAAACTGTCTGTCTCTACCTAATAACATATTTCCCAACAGCTACATTTCAGACTAGTAATGTTTCATAACAAGCAATTTACGACCTGCAACCAAGCTAATGTGTTAGATGCAATAAAAATACGTAATGCACTACCAGTGCAAATATATTTGTTCACAATTAATAGCATCCATGGTATAGAGAAGTTAAACAATCGTGAGTTTAAAGTTCGTCTTTTGGTGACTTTGAATAACCTCGCACTGAAAAAATGTCAAATAAATAAAAATCCTAACCTTTATTTAAAAGCAACTTTAGTCTGAAAAAAGCAAATCCTTCATGAAGAAATCATTAGTTTCAACAAACCCATGTTAAAAGAAAATAATTCTAATAATAAAATAACCTTTGTATTTAATTACACTGCTCACAAAAATAGGGGATATTTTAAACTGAATTTGAAGCAATTGAAAAAAAGAAACATTTGATATAATTTAATTAAACAAGATCATCAGAAAAGTCAAAGAAATTAGCTTGATGATGCAAGTGAGATGCAAACTCAGATTGTCGTGTCATGGGGGTGAACAAAAACATATTAACCTAAGCAAGAGTGCCACACATTGACTGTTCTGTAGGGTGTATGATCACCCAAGACTGCAGAAATACATTGACAGTGATGGGACATGGACAGGATCAGATTGTCCGGCAGTTCCTATGAGATCCTCCTCATATTCAATTTGAAATATCCCCTAATTTTTGTGAACAGTGTATTTGTGTAATCTCCCTTTTTCAAAAACAACATACATTTTATCATTTAACATTGTACAGGTTTGCAGAATATGAAGCATAGAATTTGAGAAATTCTTAGTTACAGAATCGCTTCAGATCATTTTACGTCCTCACTTGTTTTCTCACACTTCACTAGCTCACCCACCAGGCTTTCTGTGGGGTTTCAGATCAGGGAAATGAAATGGTTTGGTAAATTAAAAGGAATTAAAAGCTGCACAAAAATCTACGTTTTGTGAAGTAAACCATGTTGATCTGGACAGGTTATAATTCATTGTCCTGCAAAAAGATCCAATGATTAATTTTTTAATCATTTTTTTGTTTTTTATTTTTTTTTATTTTTTAGTTTATTGCTAGAGGTAAAAAGATTTTGACTTAAATTGTCCTGGAATTTTATGGAGTGCATGATGTTGTGTAGTCCAACAGGGTTTATTTGACCCTTAGAAGAAAAACAGCCCCACAACATCACAGACCCATACTTAGTGGGCATCAGGTTTTTTCAGTGTAGTCATCTTTCATTTTTTTCCTAACCTTGAGTTACCAAAAGTTTCATTTTATCTGTCTCCAGGTACAACTTTGTGGTTACAGGAAAAGTTTGTCAGGAAAGTTTAGGGTTTTTTTATTGGCGAGTCTTCCATATGATATAAATTATTTAAGGTAATTATTTTATTTAATTAGTTAATAATTGTTTAGCATGGTCATCTTTCACTTCCAGCACCCCAGATTTCACTTATATGATTTTGCACGGCCATCCTGTGTCTCTGTGGGTTTACTCCAGGTACTCCATCATAGGTTGATTGGTGTTTCTTAGTGTATGAATGTGAGTGAGTGTGTCTACAATGGATGGGCATCCTATATAGGGATGTTCCTCTCTTTTGCCCTGTACCATATGCTAGGCACTGGCCTTCCCTTGACACCCTCCTAGGCACCCACCTTCCCTCGATTAAGTGGATAAAAAATAAATGAATGGTGTTCTCTTGTCTTTCCCATGCTAAAGAGTAAAATTGTAGTGTTTTGAACACATGTAAGAGTTTTGCAACAGTATATATATGCTGCTCACAAAAATTAGGGGGTAATCCATTTTGGGATAGCCCCTAATTTTTGTGAGAAGTATGTATGAAGTAGCATAGAGGTCAAAAAAACTTGCATTGTTTGCTCTTCAGCATGGGAAAGACAAGAGAACACCATTCAGTTTTGGTGAGCAGTGTACATACCCCAGTAAAAGAGAAAGGTATGGATTACTGCTTGCCAATTTGAAATAGTTAAAATAATAACAAAAGTTTCTTATTTATTTTCACTGACTAAATGTACTTAAAGTTTTCATTTTTCCAATATTGCAGTATGAACTTTAGCTAATTTACAAATGTGAATTTCTTATAACCCTTTTAATTGTCTTTACAAGGGGTATCAATACTTGTGAAGGAAGCTGTAGAAATATAACAACATAATTAAGCAAATGGACATAGTTTATATAGTTGTGACATTTCATGTCATGGCCCCAATTTACACTGCCGAATAAACCAGATTTAGGGAATTAGCCACAAAGCTCAATCCAAAGTCTATAATGGCAAGCTGCAAGCAGGATGCTTGCTCTGACTTTAAAATGAGCTCCAGTAACAGTTTCTTTCATCTTAGAAGCAGGTAAGACAAATATGAAATAGCAATACAGAAATCTTTAACTGGAATAGAAAAATTGCGATAATGAGTTAAATTAATTCATGGTTGGCTTCTGCGCTATATAAATATATAGAATGACAACTTTATATGCAGTGTGGTTGCATATACATGTGAACACTGGAAGTAATATTGATTTTCACTGACATTACACACACTCTTCTGGTTACTCATATTGGCTTATTGTACTTTCAGCCATGTGGTCAACTCACTGTTACACACAATGTGACTGTATGATTTGCTAAACCACAGCTCACCCACAGCCCCCTCCTAAAAGTCACACTTAGCGTAAATACTGTTTACCTGACACACACGCCTATTCTTACTGACGCTATTACAGCTTACTGGCTTACCCACTGCTGTAATTACTGCTGATCAAGGTCTGAATGGCTGACAGCGGATGAGAATGTTAATCTCTCTCTACATATGATTAACTAAGTACTGTAAGTATTGTTTAGGGGTTCTTTCTTAAAACCCCTGACACAAGGATCCTTGCTTACAGGTGCTTGATACAGGCCGGATCCATGAATATGATGAACCTTATGTACTACTCAAGAACCCGGATGGAATATTCTACAAAATGGTGCAACAGACAGGGAAGGCAGAGGCAGCCTCCTTGACACAGCTGGCAAAACAGGTATACAGACTAGTAATTGCCATTCACTTGTTCGTTCTTATTTCTTTCCATGTGGTCCTAAGTGGACAGTATTTATTTGTTTTAACAGACAAATTGTGTGTGAATTGTAGACCATGCTACCACACTGACAAGCAAGTTGAAAATCCCAGTAGTGGTGGACATACACTGCTTTTAAAAGTGTCCAGACATCTAATATATACGCTATATAAATATACGTTTGTAGTCACCCTTACTGATTATTGAACTCTCCTGCAGTATTTCAACAACACTCATCTGCAGCACATTCATAATATAAAGTGTGCATTTCTGGATTCTCCCTAGACAAACAGTGACAGTAGAATGAGTTGTACTGATACCCCAGTGACTCTCAACACGATGAAGTTCAGCAGCTTTCTGCCCTGCTGTCTTTAAAAAGTCCATAGAGAATTTGTTTGCTAACTTTGGAAGAGAACTTTGCTGACTTGCAGAGAACCTTGACCACAACTCGCAACCTCACAGCTCACCACGCATGTCCTTCCCAGGTTTGTGTGGGTTTACTCCGTGTTCTGGTTTCCTCCCACAGTCCAAAGACATGCATTAGGTTAACTGATTATGCTAAACTGGCCTGATCTGAATAAGAACCCTTTGCATCAATGAAATCCAAACAAACAATCCATGCACTTGAATGTGAGCCAGGGCTTATCTTCAGAAGCCGACTTCGTGTTCTAAAATCTACTGAGAAGTCCTTTTAGAAGAACTAAGGCTGCCATAACAGCAAATATATACCCATGTTTTTGTTGTATTTTTTGGATGTCCACAAACATTTGTCTATATGGGGTAGAGCTGTCGAAATAATTAATAAAATATTTTAAAACTGATAATGTTTTGATGCCACAAAATACTACCTGTCCTTTGCTGCATCCCTCAATACAAAGGCGACTCATGCCTCACTATCTGGCATCTTATGGTGGTATGGATAATACTTAAATGGTTGGAGAGGGAGTTCAGGGTAGACGCCCATTTTCTCGTCCAACCCAGATGCCTGACCTCATAAGAGCTTGTTTGACTGAATTTGCACAAATTTCTACAGATACACTACAAAATCTTGTGTAAAGGGACAGACTCTCCAGATTAATTCCCATGCTTATGGGATGGGATGTTCAGCAAGCTCATAGGCTAATACTCAAGTGTCCCCTTTGTCCATTACTACAGAGAATCTGAAGCTATAGTACTGTGCAAAAGTCTTAGGTCACGATTAAATTAGATTATTTCATTGTTTGCAGTGCTTTATTGGCCGATAATAATGATTTCTTGTTCTCCTCGTTCACCAAAAACTACAGCAAATTTGTATGTGGTATTTAATAGTCACCAAGAAGTGGCTGAACTCTTGTGGGCTGAGGAGACTAATACGGAAACCTTAAATTGGGTTGAAGAATGGCACATAGCACATTGTCAAAACAGCACTAGAGTAGCTGTGAATTAAACATAATTCAGGTAAATTTTAAGCAGATTTGTAAGACCTCAAAATTACTGCACACCAGTCGTTTTTATTCAAGAAAATCTTTGTATCAGTTCTTTAGTCACACATTATTACATTTTTAGAAATTTGGGTAAACAAATTCACACACGGATCAGAATGGTTTTTAAATTAGTATTTGTAACAAAGTTTAAAAAGAAAACTTTATTTATAAATGTTATTAAAATAAAGAAGCCCATCCTCTCCTGTTCATACAGCAGTCTCTAGGCCCAAGACAGAAAGGCACAAAACACATTTCAAAGAACCCTGCCTATTGTACCCTTTAGTCTGTATCAGTTACTCCCTCTCCAGTCACAGGTTGATGTGGATGATATTTCGGGGGCCTTTTGCCCCTCTTACACTCTCTGGATCAGGTTCCCCTCTGCCTCCCACACTGCTGAGCTCATTCACAGAGCAGGCCCTCTGGAGATTAGCGCTGGGCTTTCAAACACACATTATCTGATACTGCACCACTCTGCCTTTGTGCCTTATGAATGCAAGCTCAATTGGGAGTATATCTGATAGTGTGGCCAACTGTTTTTTGGTTGCTCTTTGTGTTGTCGGACCTTTTTCTTTTTTGTTCAGCTCCTTTTCAGCCAATCAGTGCATGCAAATACAATGTTGGGTTTTGATTCATGTAAAGAAATGAAATTAAAGAAGGGGAATTTTGCTCCTGTGCTCCCTTCTATTGTGTGCATCTTCATGTTTGGAAGTTCTTTTCTCTTTGATAATGGGAATGAGAGGTTTATTTTATCTCCCTTCAAGTCCTCTGAAAGAACCTTGTGCAAGGACTCTGTTGCCTCCTCTCAGTCTTATTCTCTCCTCTGCCTCTAGGCATATAAGAACCGCAGCCGACCCAACCTGGTTAATGGTCTGACGTCAACCAAAGAGACTAACCTGGTTATCTTTGAGACTGCTCTGTAAGAGAGAAACAGGTAGTTCACCAAGTGCCTTTTCATAGGGCACAATCACAGATCTGTGTACTAGTCAAACTGTGTATGTATGTATGTATTTATTTATTTAAGTATATGTATATTAGGACTGTCAGACATTTTCTTGGATAAACAACATTTGAACACCAATGTATTAACGTGCAATTCATCTCAATCTCATTATGGTTCCTGCCCTGTGGAGGAACACACTTTTTAAAGTGATCCTCTAGTTACTATTCTCTACATTTGTTCATACAATATATCAGTGTTTCGCAAATGTTTTTCTTTAGCATCCCGCTTTTGTGCATGAGAATAATAAGACCGATAAATAAACATTCTTAAAAGAAATGCATGCAAACTACTTCTTATTGAACAAAATAAAAGGGTGACCAATCATCTTCAACAACTATTACATGCATTATATACAAGTGACATGCCTTATGTGTCTTTACTACATGACAAATTCGTTTTCTTTAAAAGGTAACTTTCTAGTTAAAGAATCCTGATGCTTTGGGAGAGTCGTAATTAAATCGTGTGATACAGCAAACAAGTGATTGAAATAATGTTACTGAACGATTAGAAACCAATATATTGTACCCAAATATGTGTGGTGTGCTATATTTCAATGGAACAAGCAATGTTTGTAGTTGTTGTAGTTGGATACAAGCAAGCAAACAATGAGATTATTTTGTAAATGTCTGACAGCTCTAATATATATATATATATATTTAGTAATAGTAATCATTTCTTCAAGCATCACTTTAGTACTGACCTAACCTGCACTACAAACTCATTGTTTTAAAAACATATGGGAAGCTTTTGATTTATACAAGTGTCATACATGTGCCTTAAAAGTTACTGATCAATTTCACCACTGGTCAGCTATAAGATTAAAACCACTCCCTTGTTTGTACATTTTTTTATCAGCGTCACTTATCGTGTAGGTGCACTTTGTAGTTCGACACTTAAAGGCTGTTCCATTTGTTGCTCTGCAAACCTTTAGCCTTTCACCCTGTTCTCTAATGGTCAGGACCCCTACATGACCACTACACTTGAGGTTCTACTTGGGTACCACATCATTCTCAGCACTGCAGTGACACTGACTTGGTGGTGGTGTTTAGTGTGTGCTGTGCTGGTATGAGTGGATCATGCACAGCAGTACTGCTGGACACAAACACTGCCCACTGTCCACTTCCTCTGCACTCTGTAAGACATCTATTTTTCTGGTCACCTTGTAGATATAGAGAGTCAGAGATGGTGGCTCATCTGTTTGTTAATCATCCTCTTATCCTTCATCAGTGCTGACTGGTCCCTGTTGCCAGGAAGCTGTTGACCAGATAGTTTCGGGTGGGGGACTGTCTTCATAGCAGTAACAATTAGGTCTTCAGTACTTTGAGCAGCACTGCTGTTTCTGATCCACTCATACATACAACATACACTAAACCCTAAAGTGATACACTAATACACTAGTGTCACTGCTGTGTTGGGAATTATCCAAATTGTACCCAATCTGTGCTGTACCTTTGGGGGTCCTGACCATTTTACAGGGTGAAAGGGGGTTAAAGGAGTATGCAGACTGACTGTTGTGAAAGGACGGTTCTGTTTTTTCCAACCTCATGACTATGTACCTTGTGATTTTGCTGGATATATTTGTATTACATATATAGAGGCATTATTTATTTCTATTTTTGTTATTGAATTAATTGTTGTTCTATCGATGGAACCAGGTGATTTTTTATGGGCACAACTAGACAACCACTTGAATGGCTTGTTATTTGATATATAATTGGCAAATAAGATGTTAACTGGCCCTTTTCTTTACACCATTAATGCCCTACATTCCTTATTGTGGCTTCATCATGGAAGGAAGTGGGATGTAAAGAACTAAAAGCTGTAAATAAAGTTCTTAATACATTTTAATACATCATACATCAATCAAATATAATAAGCCGAGATCACACAAGTTCTAAAGCCTTTTGCTGAATTTTAAATGTTTAAAATGCTGTAGATTTATTTATTTTATTTTATTTTTTATGTTTTTTATCCAGTTTCAGTCAAATCAGATTTTCAACAGCTGTTAATAGTGATATCTCTATGACTGTAAAAAAAAAAGGTTTGGGTATTCTTGTTAATTTTAAGCCAAAAGCACATTCACTTTATCTACTTGTTATTACACTGCTCACAAAAGTTAGGGGATATTTCATTTAGAAAGATTTTTGTGAACAGTATATTTCTATTTCAATAAATTCCAGAATTCTTGCCTTAGAGAAGGATGGGTAAAAAGATGTGGAAAATGTCTTTGAGGTTAGGAGCTTACGTGCTTCTTCTTGAAGGTAAGAACCAGTTGCTGGAAACGGCAGTTCCTAATGACCTAGGTTTACAACCCTGGATGGGGCTTTCGGCATGATGAGTAAGGCAGCAAGGTGATTGCTCTCTCGAAAATAGAGAGCAAATAATCTGAGAAATTCTACACAGAAACTTCCTAGTTCCTCCAGCCCCCCAGACCCTCCTATGGACATGTTGCTTTACATTCTTTCAGTACAGCTTAGGTAAGAGAATGTGGTTGGGCCAATAATCCTGTGGTCGTTGGGCCATTTTGTTGAGTTGTAAATACATTTAGATCTCTGTAATGCTAACAGCTCGAACCGCCAACTAGTTGTTGCTTGTTGGCAATAAAGCCAGATTCATGTGTCCAAACAAGATTGCCTTAGCCTTTAGAGGTAAAACATCATTAATTTTTAATGTGTTGTTGGTTTCCTTTTTCCGAGGGGGGGGGGTTGTTTATTTTTGTTCTATTTTGTTCTGCTTTTTTATCCCCACTTTTCATACCAAACTTGCTTTTTTTATTCTGGAACCTTTTTTCAGTCAGTTGATAGATTTTAGGGTAATATAATTTCTATATTCTCAAAGTCACTAAGGGAATTTGACATTTGTGATGACAGTGTGGGATTCCTCCAACATTCCAAAGACGTGTCAGGTTAACTGTTATCTACAATGAAAGAATTTTAACAAAGCCTAATTAGAGATATAATTACTAAATGTTAGCTTTATCTAATCTTTCTCATCTCAACCTCTTTGTGGGAGGTTAATCCCATTATCACCAAATATGCCAGGAGGAGCCCATTTTGTGGGGGTCTATAATAATCCATATACAGTCGAATCCGGTTAATGGGACCACATCGGGACGCGATCGTTTTGGTCCTAATAACCGGCTGGTGCAATTAAACGAACATGCCCTATGTTACAAGACGGGACGTGCTATGTAACATATTAAATGTTTATTAAACCTTTATTG
>JAUZSU010012400.1:0-11080 GCA_034780255.1 Parotocinclus maculicauda
GCTGCCACAGTTGGGCCCTTGAGCAAGGCCCTTAACCCACAATTGCTTGGATTGTAAAACTGTATAAGTTGTAAGTCACTCTGGATAAGGGTGTCTGCTAAATGCCATACATGTAAATGTAAATTTTGGGACTGCGGTAGCCTAGCGGTTAAGGTACTGGACTCTGGACTTGAATGAACCTGATGGTCCTGGGTTCAAATCTCACCTCTGCCAGGCTGCCACAGTTGGGTCCTTAAGCAAGACCCTTAACCCACCATTGCTTGAATTGTAAAAATGTATAAGTTGTAAGTCGCTCTGGATAAGGGCGTAAATGCTGTAGCTGTAAATGTAAATAAGGTTTCAAAGCCGAAAAATAAATACAAATGATGTTTGCTTTAAGAGTATTGGTGATGATGCCAGGCAGAGCCGCACTGCATGTTTTTGGGTCCACAGAATGATTACAATAGGGTCATAAGAGTGGTGTTATTGTATTTTAAGAGGAATTGGCAAAGAAGTACGTGAGGGTGGTGCAGAGTATGGGTGAGTACAGTGTGACAGCAGTAAGGTTTTGAATGAGATGTTCAAGGTAGAGGTGGTACTAGGGTTGGCTGTATGATGCTATTCCTAGATACTGCTGTATTTAAAAATGGTGAGGGTATTTTTAAAATGTGGGGCACCAAATTTCTGCTTCACATGCTGGATTAACCTAGTTAAAATGCTCCAGCAGTCAAAAGACCGCTGATTCTTTAGCCAAGGGTGCTGTTATTGACATATTCTGGTTACCAGATGGTGCCAAACGGATTGGATACAAGATCAACTTTTGTTGTGTTTCTCCAACATGTCATTTGCTTCTGTGTTTATAGTCAGTGTAGTTGGAGGCAATTCAAATAGAACGCTTTTGGTATCTTCCATCTTTCAGCATGTTCGGATTCATTATTTGTGAAAAATCCTGTCTCAAAGGTATACATTATGAACACACAAGGTGGTTGGGGGGAGGTTGAATGTAATTGAAATGCGACTTTTAAAAATAATTAAATATGCAATCCCATGACTTGTTTCCTCTCTTAAACGCTATACTTTTACGTAAAATTAATAAATTATCCCTAAATGTTTTAGAAATGCCTTCACATCTCCTATAATCACTGGTCAATTGCCCTGAAAAGATATTATACTGCATGTCATTCCGATTACGCACAGCCCAAAAACCCCACCCACCTCAGCCAAAAAAATTAGTAAATCATTCAAAAACGTTTATTGGGCACCATGCTATTTTGATTGTCCCATTGAAAAGCTGACCTCCTCTTGATTGATGACTGGTTAACTTCTTAAAGTAAAACAGACAAAAGAACAAATAACTGACTTCTCACACTTCAATAAATTAAGTCAGTCCCGCAGTTTATTAACAAAATGCACCCTTTAAAAAGAAAAATGTAGTAACAAGATGTGGTATTTTTAAAATAAGTTTGTATTAGGCAACTCAAATAACTATAGCTATAAGGAGGAGGAAATACATGTCTAACTGTATAATAAAGTGTTCCCTCGCCACTTCGCGGTTCACCTTTCGCATACTCAGTGCATGGCGGGTTTTTAAAAAATATTAATATTAATTATTATTTTTAAAAATATATCGCGAATTTTCGCTATTTCCCGGGTTGTTGCTGAACTTTTACATTTAAAAATAATCACAATTTATAAAAAATATATTTAAAATAATAATTCTAACAATAAAAGGAATGTTATAAATCAGAAAATATTAGGATTTACAGTAAATTGTTGTTTTTACTCAATGTGTAGGATATGACGTGCTGTAAGCTCGGTACAGACGGAGCATGTGTGATACGAGAGTGATGTGTTAAGTAAAGAGAACGTTCCATTACTTCAGCGTGTTGCTTGATTATTTAGCAGTTAAAAACACTACAATAGCATACCACCCAAACGTTCTGCAAGTTCCACGGCTAAAATATACTGTATATAGAATTTTTTTTGTTTGTTTGTTTTTTGGATTTTTTTTTTTTTTGCTAACACGAGTTGGTCCCATACCTTTTAAGCAAAATAACGGGGCTTGCATATACCCCACTCCCAGCAAAAGAACACAAACATACATACCGCAGGGTGATCTTTGCCCAGTGTTTTCTCTCTGATATTGAGTGCATCATTGAGAAGGTTTGCAGCTTCTTTGTATTTGTTCTGGTCCCTGGGTAGAAGACAAATGAGACACTATTAAAAAAGACACTAACATGTACTAGGTCACTCACGATGCCATAATCTCCCTATTTGAAGTTTGATACTATGAGAAAAGTAACTGCCATAAGCTAAACAAAGGGCTTAAGAATAGAGATTAGAGTATTTTTAATGCATGGTTTTGAATTTCTAAATGTGTATTTTATGTAAAGTATATACAAAATATTGTGCTCTGTAATGTTTCTGTCAGTGGCATAGTCTTAGAATATAAAGCACCTTATGTTTGTAAACAGGTCATAGACATAGGTCATAGGCATATCCCAGCCATTTAAGATGTTTCAATTATCAGACAGATCAGATAAATATCCAAAAGTAGGAGTTGGCAATGTGCTAAAATATAATATCATGATATTTAAAGACATTTTCACAATACTTATCCCGATATATGTAATCACACACAAAATGCATTAGTCGCAGCATATTCTTAAAGGCTATTATTCAAATATTATTCCATATTTAGTGATTTTTATTCAAATGTGCTGCACTTCATCCAATTAACCAGGACTAATTACAGTCTTTATAATGAAACATTCTTTTTGCACTGACAATATCATCAATATGTGCAGAACAGCATACTACCACGATAAAAAAAAAAAATTATACAATAAAATATTACCAAACATTACCATGTCATATCTGAAACAATGGTCAACATGCTTGTTTAGATAGCATGCTAGAAACCAGTAAACAAGTGAAATCATTACTTCTCATTTATTCTAGATAACATTTACACTAAACGTAAGTACAGGTTAAGCACAGTACATCTTTCAAAACTAGAGACAGCGCAAGTGCTTGTCTTTACCACATATCAAATATTACAGGCTTAATATATTTTCATTGGTCTAATTATTAAACAAAATAAAAATATATAAAACTTACAAAAAAAACTGTTGGCAAAAAAGATCATGAGATTATACTGGTTCTCTAGTGCTGAAATAAATGCCCCCACAATAAATGTTAGCCTGCAGTTATACGTTTGCCATTATGTCTTAAGTCGTGTGATTAACAAGCAACAGTTTCTGAGCTGTGTAAATATTAGCATTATATTATTAGCATTATAATTCAGACCTGTAGACAAGAGCAAGAATGTTGAGCATAGTGGCGACGTCAGGATGGTCATGCCCAGAAGTCTTCTCCAGGTCCTCCAGAGCCTGTTTACACAGTGGTACAGCCACCTCATAACGACCCTGAGAAGCGTACTGGATCACCAGGTTATGTAAGGTTCTGAGTCGGGCTGGGATCTCATAGCCCCCCTGCTGTGCTGCTGCCACTGCACTGCTGTGTGCCGGCTGAACTGCAGTGAGAAAGATAAACAGAGAGGAAGTGTGAGAAAGTCATTTCATAGCCCTAAGCCAAATCCTGTAGTAATGACATCTAAAACTGCTGTGTAAAAAGTGTGTGAACCCAACTTACAGAGCACAAAAATTGGAAAATATTTACAGCCTAAAACAGTTTAAGCACTATCATAAATTGACTCAAGAAGAACATCTGTCAAATTTGCAAATCAAAAGCAAACCAAGTTTAGCAATATACTGTATTTTACAGAACTGTGCCAACTCTTTTGAAACCGATGTGGCAGGAGTTCTATCAGAGTATGCTCAAGAATGTCAGGCTGCATTTGATGAAGATTAACATCTCCATGGTACCATGAGCCATATCAATGGAACAACCCACGCAAACTTTTCATCTGCGCTCTGATAGCCAAAACGATGATTGAGTTTACATGCACTTTATAATAAGATTATCTGGATTTCTGCAATAATACAATTTAAGTGATCATGTATACAGTATACTATTGTCTAAAAATTCAATTAAAAAAGCTGGATATTAGCTCAGTAATATATACCCATATTACAATTTCTATAAGGCCAGACTTTTTTGATTGTTTCGCGGATCCGCCGACAATCATATTTGAAGAATTCAAAAAAATTTTTTTTTGTATTTCTCGGATCCACTGCAGCACCAATGGTTGAAATCCGAAAAAATAATTTTAAAAATATTTTTTCTGCTGTTCATTTTATTTTTTTCCAGATTCACTTTAATTTTATTGTAGGTTAGATACATTTTTTTCCCTCCCTCCTCAGTAGATTCTTAAGTAGGGACATCTGAGAAGCAATAGAAAACGTCTGGCCTTAGTTTTCTCAGTCTGTGCATGTCCTCTTTTATTCTCAGAGAGATTGTTTCCATAGACCTGGTTGGTTTGTATCTGGCAACCTTGGAATTAAACAAAGCCGGGTTTATCACTCTCTAAACGGTTGGTTATAGGACACTTCTGTGAAGACTCAAAATGAAGAATTCAATCATTTAATCTTAATGTTTAAAGTTTACAGCACATCTTTCTGTGAGATTATTGGCTAGCTGCAAAGTACAAATCAGATTATTATAGAACTCATTTACAGAAGGAACGCAAAGGTAAAACAAAAAAAACCTATCCTACATAAAGAGCAACGTGTAGGGAAAATCTGAAACACATGGTATGATGATGATGATGGACCTAATATTTGTATTTGATGGAAGACAAAAAGTAGTGATAGTCCATATTATTTCCATATGAGCAAGCAAGCACACAACTGATGAAGTAGTTACACACTTGTGCACACACACAGACAAACACTCTCGCTCTCTTTTACACCACACCACACCACACCACACCCACACCACACCCACACCACACCCACACCACACCCACACCCACACCACACCACACCCACACCACACCCACACCACACCCACACCACACCCACACAATCTTACACTTCCACCTCTGCTTGTGAATTCAGAGTTGAACAGCTGCTTATGGCTGCAAGTCTTATTTATTTGTTAAGACCTCGTTGTTGATTGGATGGCCGTTAAAAATGTATAAGGCCAGATTTTTTTAATTGCTTGTTCCTCGGATGTCCCTACTTAAGAATCAACTGAGGAGGGATGGAAAAAAAAAAAATCTTTATTTTTCAGCACTTTTCAATTTCTCGAGGACTATGTGGAATCAATACAAAGAAGGAGGAAGAAATAAAAATATTTATTTATTTAAAAATAAAATTTATTTAACCTACAATTAAATTAAAGTGAAACTGGAAAAAAATTAAATGAACTGAAGAAAACGGTTGGCTCTCCACCGGAGGGCGGAAAAAGAGCTCAAAAATATATATATTTTTTGAACTTCAACCATTCATGCGGCGGATCCGAGAAATACAAAAAAATTAGTTAATTAATTTTTTTTGTATTCTTCAAATATGATCGTCGGCGAATCCGCGAAACAAGCAACAACAAAAAAATCTGGTCTTACTGTTGTTTTACTATTTTGACAGCTATCAAGTTTAATATGTAGAAGCAGCTCTGAAGAAGCACTTCTCAACCTCACTTTATGATTAGTTTGCTCATTCACATTTAATAGTGTTTGTCCATTTGTTTAAACTGCTATATAAGCTGATACTTTACTTCAATGTTTATTCTGCTTCAAACAATTAAAAATGCCTGTTTATACTATCAGGGCATTAATTAATTTGTTTGACACAACCTCAGATATCAAGAATCTGCCTTGAGGAGGATGCAAGGCTCTATTAACTTATACTGATAGGACCAGCAAGAACCTCCAAAAATCACAGCTAGGAACTGAAGATATAAGTTCTTTTGGTCAGAAAATCTCTTTACCAACAATCATATACCACCTACTATTAAATAGATTTTTGAGAGGGTTGCCAGAAGAAAGTCTCGGGTATCAAATAGCAACACTCACTCGACCTACAGTACAGTTTGCCAGAAGTTACTGGAATTTTCAGTGGGCCCATGCATTTTGGCAACTAACACCAAATGTGTCTTTGATGCAGGCACAAATCCCACTGAAGTACACTGCTCACAAAAATTGGTGAATATTTCAAAATAAATATTAAGAGGATACCACAAGAACTGCTGGACAATCTAATCATGTCCATGCCCTATCACTGTCAGGGTGTTTTGGCACTCTTGGGCGACCATACACCCTACTGAACAGTCAATGTGTGGCAATATCGTCCAGTTTGACATGCTTCTGTTTACCCCATGAATATGTAACTTGCTACCCAATCACCATAATTGAGTTTGCATCTCATTTGTGCAATCGAACAACTTTCTTTGACTTTATTTGATTTTCTGATTATCTTTTTTAGTGAAATAAAATCAAATGCTTTTTGAATTGCTGAAATATGCCCTATTTTTGTAAGCAGTATATTATGATGGCTTTGTCTTGATATGGGGCTGCTTTTCTACCACAGGCCCTAAATAAATTCAGATGCTTGGATCCCATCAAGTACCAGCAGATATGACATCAATACCTATATACATTCGAAAGGAAACATAAACAGGATATTCCAAGCAAGACAATGATCCAAAGCACATCTCAAAGTCAACATAAACATGGTTCACTAACCACTAGTATAAAGGTTTTGCCATGATCATCCCAATTCCCTTATCTAAAACTTTTGGAATAAGCAGAAGCCAAGAGTCCACAAGAGTGGACCTGGAAATATGTAGGATCTAGATTTATTTTGCATGGGGGAAAGGACTCAGATCCCTTGCCATGTATTCTCCAGTTTCATTACACATTATAGGATTATAGGTGTGATCTTTGAAGGGAGGTTGCACCAAATACAAAAAGAAGATGTGCCAACAACTGTAGCACACACACTATGCCTTTCAAACATATTCACATATATTTATTTCTATTTTTTATTATTGTGAAGCAAACAAAAAGCTGACCTCTAATAATCCTCCCAAATCAATACTTAGCACTAAAATACAGCTGCAAAACTTTTAGGATGTGTTTCGATCTGCTTTGTCCATCTGGATCCTGTATTCTTGCCTACTAGGAGACTCCAAGTGTGATTTCAAATGGCTTTCTTCCATAAAACCTAGCTGTGTAGAATGTCTGGAAAATAGTCTCCTGTGCACAGCTTTTCCTATATTAGTCTATCTCCAATTCCTTCAGAGTAACCTTTGACCTCTTTCGGTTGCTTCGCTAATTATTGACGCCCTTAATGGATCAATAACTTTTGATGTTATTGCCTTGTCTACGCAGAGCTGCGATTGAGTAATAGCCATTCTAATCCTTAATTATGGATTTAATAGAGCTCTTTGGAAAGGTCAACATTTTGGATATTTCTTAACCACACCCTGATTGGTATCTTTGTAAAAATGTGTTTTTGATAGATCCTTGGTTTTCATAATGTTTGTGTAGGTATGGTTGTCTCTTTTGCCCACACATGTAGTCAAACTACGCCTTTACACTAGCCATGTATGTTAATTTGATGCAATCTGCTACTATCACATGGTGATAAGTAGTATGATAAGTTGTATAAGTAAGTGTTTAAAATGGTTTACAATTCTGTTTTGAAAAGGCCAGCAGTGCTACTGTATATGTTGTATTTATAATATTAGAGGCTAGTCCACATTATTTTATATGAACATCAAAACATAAAAATTGTATTTTATGGTCACTGATAAGTGACATGTGTAAAGTTTGAAGGTATGGCTAGACTTACTTGCCATAATACCCATCTGGCACAAACAATAGTAAAATCAGCACAAACAATAGTAAACACATGACTGAATGAGTAATGACTCCAAGCATTTGACAGTACAAGAGTTTTCATTGTTCTAGTTCAGTTATTGGTGAATGGAGAATATCTTTCCAGCAACAGCTTAGCACCAGGAACATCTTGCAAGTTTTAAGAATCCAGTGAGCTTTATTGACAAAGTGTGACACTGTTAAGATATCGTTCTGGTACAATCTGACTGGTGTTGCATCATACACGGAGGTAATATAATGCAGCTGGAGAAGAAAAGTCTGAGCTACTTTTCAGAGAAAAGTACAGATGTCAATTAAATGGAAGGGAACTAATATGGTAAATATTTAGCAATGCATAAAGAACAGTAAATAATTGAAAACTATTGAGTCGATACTCCAGTTGGCCTGAAATTTAATTTTTGGAACTATTAAATACAATTTTACTACTACACTTGCAATTTATTTAGATTGGCTATAAAAAGAACACACTGATATGCAAACATACAGTAAAGGAGGAACAGCTGGGCGGAAAAATTAAACAACAGGGCATTTTAAAACTTACTGCCAGGGCCTGGTTCATCCTGTTCATCAGGGAACAAATCATCTAGAGTCTCCCTGCTGGAGTCAGAGTCTTTGTCATCCTGAAAGAGCGAGCATTTCATTAAAAAAAAAAAGTGTAAAGAGAACATGGGAAAAGAAAGCAAACTAAAACATAAAATTCATTTAGAAAGTTCAGACTCTTACTTTTTCACATTTTGTTATGTTGTGGCCTTGTACTAAAACAATTTAAAAAAAAGTCATGTTTTTACTCATCACACAAAGTTCCAGTGCTGGGTGTTCCAAAACATCTCCCATTTAAGAGTTGGATTTCACAGTGCTCTTGGAAACTTTCAGTGCAGCATTATTTTGGTAGCCTTCTCCAGATCTATACCTCCACACAATCCAGTCTTTGGGTCTCTACAGGCAGTTCTTTCCTCCTATGGACTGGTTTTTGCTCTGATACGCAGTGTTAGTTGTGTTACCTTAAATAGGCAGATGTGTGTCTTTACAGATCATGGCCAACTGAGTCCCACTGGATTTACCAGTGTAGAACATCTCAAAGATGATCAAAAGAAATTGAAGGTCCCCAAAACTAAACACTAAAAAGTGTCATACTAAAGGGTGTGAATACTTCTGCAATTTTTAATTTTTTTAAACCTGCACACATTTCAAAAATCGTTGTTTTCACTTATTCATATGCACTTTTTTTTTCTTATCTTAGCACAGGGCCTCAACATAAGAGTAAAACGTCAAAGGGTCCTAAGACTTGCAATAGAAGACTACAATGCATTGTAGCTATAAAGAATCTTACAGTTGGGCTGAGGTCCTGGTCATATTTTTTCAACTGATTCATGAACTCCAGGTGTTTTTTCTCCTCCTCCAGCTGAGCCACGCTTTGCTCACTCTTCTGCAGTCGCTGCTGTGTACCTGCCAGCTCATCACGTAGCCACTGGTTCTCCTGGCACAGCCGCCGGACCTGAAACACACAGACATTGTTACCAAGAGACAACGACAGGCACTGCCAAAAAGAGAGAAATTGTGTGTGCGTGCTTCTGTGTGGGCTGGATACCAAAACCTTGAGAACATTTCCGTGTTAATACTTAAAAGAAATGTAGTGGTCTGTATCCAGGCTTCCATGTGTACCTGTGTCCGCAGTTTCTGTTTCTCAGCCTCCACTGCACTTAGATGCCCTGAAAGAGCCATCATTACCTGTAAACACAAGTATGGGAAAGGAAGACATGGATAATGGGAAGAAAATCATATTTTTAAACAAGAATGTTTAAATCATGGGCAACACAGTGGCTCGGTAGGTAGCACCACTTCCTGTGTGGAGTGTGCATGTCCTCACCGTGTCTGTGTGGGTTTACTCCGGGTACTCCGGTTTCCTTCCACAGTCCACAGACATGCTTGTTAGGTTAATTTGTGTCTCTAAAGTGACCCTTAGTGTGTGACTGTGTGAGTGACTGTATGTGTGCCCTACGATGGGTTGTTGTGCCCAACCTAGGGTTGTTCCTGCCCTTACACCCAGATTTGCCGGGTGAGCACCGGCTGGCCCGTGACCTAGTCTGGACTAAACGGACGATAACGGATGTACAGGTTAGTATGCTCAAACTCTTAATCTGTATAACTTTTAGAATTTTTTTTTTTTTACGTTCAGTATGCCAGAAGCCTCTGCTGACTCTATGGCTATCTGCTCGCCATAGAGTAGTGAGTGCCACTGCATCTGACATTCTGCAACCAAGTCCAGTCATTCCTCCCTCCTTTTACTTCCTTTTCTTCCCTCCTTAACGCAGCCAGTTTATCCTTACATTGAGTCATTTAGCAGACCCCTTTATCCATATCGACTTACAACTGGTACAACCTACAAGTTAAGCAACTGTAGGCCAAGAACTGCAGGTTCTTGCTTGAGGACCCAAAAGGGGCAGATTTACAGATGTGGAAATTGAACCCTCAAACATTCCAGTCCAAAGTCCATACCTTTACAAAGCCACAGCCAATGGTTTGTGTGCCATGCCCAGCAAGGTTAAAGGCACAACAGAGACTGGAGCATGGACCTTAAGCTTCCATATCAATCCTGTGCATCACTTAAGCAACAAAATTTTACTATCAAATCATGTATAAATGTCAGCACATATGAATATGCAGGCATTTCTGAACAAAAGTGATAATAAATAGCTCATGACACATTGTTTGACACATTGGGACACAGCCAATCATTTCATGTTAAAGCCTTTTTTTAGTTAGTTACAGTCACGCATGAAAGTTTGTGAACACTCTGGCTATGCGTGTAAACCATCATATTTTTAAACAAATCCTTAGTGTAAATAAAGAGAACCGAAATTTGAAAAGAAAGTTACATGTTTCCAATCAAACTGGGAAGCTTTTTTTTAACATTAAAATAAAAGCAGTCGATTCCGATTAATGGGACCACATCGGGACGTGATCGTTTTAGTCCTAATAACCGGCTGGTCCGATTAAACAAACATACCCAATAAAGGGTATAATTTCCATGTTCGCTATACGTGTAAATCGCACAAGAAAGGTTTAATGAACACTTAATATGTTACATAGCACGTCCCATCTTGTAACATATTAAGTGTTTATTAAACCTTTATTGTGTGATTTCCACGTATAGCGAACGTACAAACAAGAACTACTGTAGCTCACGAACTTTCTTAATTGAAAAATAAATTAGCAAAAGGTTTTTCGAAACAATCTACAACACAATGTATAGGTACTCAGCATGCGAAGCATAATACTGTAAAAAACAAGTTCTTA